>JALJCO010001295.1:0-53180 GCA_023101725.1 Atherinomorus stipes
GTGGATGTTGCTTTCGGCTTTCCATTTTTCATATTAGAGTGATCGCAATACTGATCAATAAGATCTTCTGGGCTGATGGTATCTTCCGCGTTTCCCTCCAGGGGTGTACCTCCTTCACTTATATTGCTTTTTTTGTTTGTTTGTTAATTTTTACTGATTATCTATTATATTGGCAAATGTTAATAAGTTGAAGCCTTAAAGTTGCTAACTCGCCTGGTTTGAATTGTCTACCGTCTCGCAGGAATTACGTCACTACAGCGTCATCACTACAGCGACCGCTCCTCCCTCTCAGCGACCGCTCCTCCCTCTACAGCGACCGCTCCTCTACCGAAAATGCCCATTCCTGTCATTGCTGTGCAGTACAATTTGTCAGCCCTTGGGGGCCCCCTAGAGACAGGGGGTACAAGCAAATGCCTGGCTTGCCTGTCCACACGCCCCGCCTCTGACAGTAACTCACCGGACACACCGGAGTTTTCAGCTCAGTTCGAGGTAATGCCTTTGAAAAGTCACCGCGCTGCAGTGGGAGAAACCAGCGTCTCACTGATGCTGCGTTCACGTGCAGTCGGGCAGACGGCCGTTGGTAACAAACCAGATGTCATTTTAATCAATGAAGCCGAGCGAAAGACGGTAAAACGTGGGTCAGGGAAAACAATACGACATCGCCATGACAACAAATCAGATGTGGACTGATGTCACTGTAACTGACGGACCACGTCTTCACATAGAGGCCGGTGATAACTTTACATGCAGCGGATGTCGTCCATCTGCCCGGTTTCACGCGAATGCAGCATGAACAGTACGAGGGAGCTGCTCCCAATTACACAGTGTCCCTTTAAAGTTGTACTTCCATGGTGATTTCATTAATATTTCTGTGTTCTCCATTATTATTGAATGCATTCTGCATCGTTTCTGTTTAAAAAAACCTTCTGGTATCTTTGTATCCAGCTGTATTTGTATACTAGAAGAGAGGCTTGTGGTCCAACGGCAGCTTTTCCGGGTCCTTCTCATGGATTTCCGTCTGATTGGCTGCCTCCCATCAGTGTATGAAGGAAGCTCCGCCCTCCGCTCTTATTTTGTTACAGACAGGAAATAGAGCCGACAAACAAGTTTGTTCCATCATGCTAACAAACAGTTAGCTAATTAGCTTCTCAACTCCGAAGCTACAGTCGTGCCGTCTTTACTTCTAGTGTGTAGTGGAGGGTTACCTGCCTTCCAATGGACAGATAGAAACCCCACGTGGGATACGCTATTTGCAATGTGACGTAGAAGTGCGAGGCTGTTCCCGATTCGCTCTTTTCTTCGTATTGTTTCTCTGATGAGGAAGCACAGCCGACTGGGGGGAACGCAACGCTAGCAAGTCAGCATGTGTAAGTAAACAAGGGGAAACCCTCCGTATTTCAGAAGGAGCAAGTTAAACGGGTTTTCAGTGAAAGGAGGCCTTTAAGGCATACCTATGATGATAATTACAGGCTTCTCTCATATTTTTAAGTGGGAGAACTTGTACAATTGGTGGCTGACTAAATACTTTTTTGCCCCAGTGTAGTTGTAGTGTAGCGTAGATGTGGTGTAGTATATATAGGTGTGGTGTAGTACAGGTGTGGTGCAGTATAGATGTGGTGTAGTATAGCTGTAGTGTAGTATAGGTGTAGTGTAGTATAGCTGTGGTGTAGTATAGGTGCGGTGTAGTATAGGTGTGGTTTAGCGTAGGTGTGGTGTAGTATAGCTGTGGTGTAGTATAGCTGTGGTGTAGTATAGGTATGGTGTAGTATAGGTGTGGTGTAGTATAGCTGTGGTGTAGTATAGGTATGGTGTAGTATAGGTGTGGTGTAGTATAGGTGTGGTGTAGCATAGGTGTGGTGTACTATAGCCGTGGTGTACTATAGGTGTGGTTTAGCATAGATCTGGTTAAGCGTAGGTGTGGTTTAGTAAAGCTGTGGTTTAGTTAAGCTGTGGTGTAGTATAGGGGTAGTGAAGTATAGATGTGGTGTAGCGTAGGTGTGGTGTAGTATAGCTGTGGTGTACAAAAGGTGTGGTGTAGTACAGGTGTGGTGTTGTATAGATGTGGTGTAGTATAGCTGTAGTGTAGTATATGTGTAGTGTAGTATAGCTGTGGTGTAGTATAGCTGTGGTGTAGTATAGCTGTGGTGTAGTATAGCTGTGGTGTAGTATAGATGTGGTGTGGTATAGATGTGGCTTAGCGTAGGTGTGATGTACTGTAGTATAGGTGTGGTGTAGTATAGATGTGGTGTAGCGTAGGTGTGGTGTAGTATAGGTGTAGTGTGTAGCATAAGTCTAGTGTAGTGTAGGTGTGGTGTACTCTAGTATAGCTGTGGTGTAGTATAGGTGTGGTGTAGTATAGCTGTGGTATATTATAGCTGTGGTGTAGTATAGGTGTGGTGTAGTATAGCTGTGGTATATTATAGCTGTGGTGTAGTATAGGTGTGGTGTAGTATAGCTGTGGTATATTATAGCTGTGGTGTAGTATAGATGTGGTGTGGTATAGATGTGGCTTAGCGTAGGTGTGATGTACTGTAGTATAGGTGTGGTGTAGTATAGATGTGGTGTAGCGTAGGTGTGGTGTAGTATAGGTGTAGTGTAGCATAAGTCTAGTGTAGTGTAGGTGTGGTGTACTCTAGTATAGCTGTGGTGTAGTATAGGTGTGGTGTAGTATAGCTGTGGTATATTATAGCTGTGGTGTAGTACAGCTGTCGTGTAGTAGTTGTGCTGTAGCATAAGTGTTGTGTAGCGTAGGTGTGGTGAGGTGTTGTGTAGTACAGCTGTCGTGTAGTATAGGTGTGCTGTAGCATAAATGTAGCGTAGGTGAGGTGTAGTATAGGTGTGGTGTAGTATAGCTGTGGTGTAGTAATGTGGGCAACGACACGCCTTCTACACGCCTCTGGCAACACTGGCAGCCGTGCAGTAGTTTGTGCTAGAAACTCCAGAGACTTCACAGTCTTGATTTGTACTCGCAGTTTCAGACTTGTGAACAATGTTTTTTTTTGTTTTTTTTAGGGATGCACAGGGATACACTGAAATATTGCAATATTTTCATATGCTCGTATCATATTGAAATTTAAAAATGCGGTATCCATCTATTTTACCAAAGAAATCTCGCAATATTTTATCGTTCTGTTATGAAATCTTGCGAGAATTCACACAATATCATGAGATTAATCAGAACGATGAAATCTTGCAAGATTTTGTAAGTGAAATAGATCGATACCTTGTTTTTAAATATCTATTTTATATCAGCATATGAAAATACCATAATAGTTCAGTGTATCAATATTTTTTCCCACCCCTATTTTTCAAAGTGCCGAAAACGGATAACAAAACTGCAATTTGCAATAACTGCTTATTTTTTCAGCTTTGATATCGGTATCGATATCAGTTATCAACCACATGAGTTTTAAAATATCGGCATATAGGATATCAGCCAAAGTTCCAATATTGTGCATCCCTAATGTTTTTTGTATATCTTGTCATGGTCTTTCTCTCTGATTCTACATCTGCTCACGTGTTCACAGCTGTCATCTCCTGAGACGTCACATAGCACCTGTTACCTGATTGAGGGGAGGGGGCGTGGCTTAACCGTGGGTCCATTGGTTGTACCAGAAAATCGGCCCTAACAAAGGTTCCGCTTTGCTTAAAATGCAAACTGCAATTAAACGCATTAACTAATTTAACGCATTGATTTTCTTGTGATTAATTCATCATAATTGACGTGTTTCCACTATACAGTATTACATGTAATGTATAGACATTTCTTTTTATGTGTGCATTGTTGCTGACATCTGGTGAAAATTTCACATCAAAAGCTCTAATTGCTATTATCTGGTAAAGCATCATCTGCCCAGAAATGATGTCATCGTCAGCTGTCGTTACAATCCTCTCACAGTGTCAGAGAAGGATGATGTCACTGTCTTAGGGCTTTTGTGTATGTGGTTTGTATGTTTCCAAACATGCTGACAGTAACGTGGTCATATGTTTGAGCTTCAGCATGTAAATTGTGTTTCTGTGTGTGGACCTGTCCAAGATGGATATTGCCTAGCAACCCAGAAACAGAATAAAGTAGCTTCTTTACATGGATGGAGTATAGTTTCAGCAAAAAACGGCTTGTCAGCGTTGCTTTTCCTCCAGCTTGGTGACGGAGAGAAGTTCTTGATGCTGGGCAGTTTTACAAAAATGACATTACCTCCCTTTTTATTTATTTATTTATTTATTTAGTCATTCATTCATTTATATATATTTTTTATTCTCTTATCTATTCATTCATTTATTTATTCTTTTGTTTGTTGTAAATTTATTTATTTGTCTATTTATTAATTTATTTATTTTCTGTTCCCCCAGTCAATCAAATCAAAGCTTTATTTATAAAGCACTTTAACATACCAGAGGTCAAGAAAGTGCTGTACAGGTCAATAAACAATAAAATATAAAATCATGATAAAGATAAAGTCATAAAACAGTACAATAATAATCTATTTATTTATTCTTTTTTGTCTATGCATTTTATTTGTTTGTTTAATCTATTTATATATTATTTCTATCTATCTATCTATCTATCTATCTATCTATCTATCTATCTATCTATCTATCTATCTATCTATCTATCTATCTATCTATCTATCTATCTATCTATCTATCTATCTACTTATTTATTCATTCGTCTGTTTATTTATCTTTCTTTTTATTTATTTTAGAATAGGGACCAGCATATTAATGTACATGTTGACAGTACGATACGACGACAGAATACATGGAGGACATGTCCAGCACAGAGCAGGGACAGAAACATCACATGAGCCGCAGACAGCAGCTTATTTACATCTAATGATTAGAAATTCAAAATGCATGTAGTGATGAATGTGTCTTCACATCTCCAATAATAACACACAGCAGTACTTACAAAAATAACAGGAAACGGCAGTTGCCTTCTTTTTAACCAAGACTTTTTCTAAATAATGAATACTTCCTGATTTTCCAGATCATTCCTAGTAGTTCCCTCCAGGATTGTGCACCTGTTATATAAAGAAGATATGATGGGACCATATCGCTGAACCTGTTTGTCCTTCTGGAATATTGCAGTCTCCTCTAGTTAACGCTGATTTGCATCTTGTTTTCTTTTTTTTGGGTGAAGTGCACATCCATTCAGTTCTTTATAAATGAGACATACTGTTTGTCAAAGAACACAAGATAACTCTAAACACTGGGAATGCTGTATTTTTTTATAAGTTTCCGGTGATGCAAATATGATGAGGTGTGCTTCGACTCACACATAGACCCCCCTGCTTTGGTGCGTTGGGATAAATGGGATTTTCTGCCAGATGAGACGGGGCCATTAGAGGCACTGAATTCCTGAAGTGAAATGTGAACTGAGCTGGGAGAAGCTCTGGGACGCTCCAGTCACACCTGGATCTGTTGGTTGATGGACTGCAACGGTTCGGACTCAACGAAGGCGAGCGAGGGCGTCTGGTGCACGCAGACGTGAAGTGCGTTGCAGTAAACTAATGAAAAATGACGAGTTCTTTGTAGACAGAAAAGAGTTCTGTGAAACCTGAGAGAAGGTCGCTTTGACAGCAGCGTCCATCTGTGGTCACGTTATTTAGGACTGGATGAGTTGCAATGCAGCCTCCCCCCACCTGGTGGCGCTAATTTGCCAGAGTTCAACAAACGAGCAGAAGAAGACACTCAGCTAGCCGCTAACCTGTAGCTAACGTTGTAAAGAAGAATTAAAACTAAATAATGAAGACAAAAATGGTCCCAAACCGTCCCTAAAGAGACAAAAATCCACTCCAACTTATTAAATACAGATTAGTAACAAAGCAGAGCTGAAAACTCTGGATGGAGCGCCAGCAAACGTTAATGCTAACGCTAACGGAAGCCCTGAATCTTTCTGCAAGCTTCATCTAACACTCCTTGGAAAGAAAGGGTTTTTAAGAAAAAAAGGAGAGAAAATCAGCTGTTGATGCAGAAAATCTCTGTTATGTTTGGAAGTTCTTAAAAAATTCTAAGAAAAGTTTAAATAAATAAATTGTTCAATGAAATTTTGTGCTTATGGCCTGTCTAAATCCAGGTTTTTACAGATTATTTAAATTGAACCTTTTTATTTTCAATGTGATCTATTGCTGCACCATTTTCTCTTTTTTAAATCAGTTTCCATCATTTTTTTTCTGTTGTTCCTCTTTTTGTAGTAAAATGTTGTAGATTTTGTGTTTATAGTCTAATTCTGTCTTGTAGGAGTCTGATTTTATTCCGTGAATTATACGTGTGATATGTGTTTGTGACCATTTCAGAATATATTTTCATATGATGTTATTCATGTTTATCACGCCGCATTTTACTAGGTTCAGTCTGTTAAAGGCAGCTGGATTTGCTTTAGTTATTAAATAGATAAACCTAAAATGATCATTACACTGATACAGTACTAAATATGAATGGACCCTGGGCCAGTTTGGACTGAAAACTTGGGCCCCATCATGAAAAAGGTTGAGAACCCCGGTACTAATGTGCACTAAGGGTTGCATCTTTCAGAGATGCTAAATAGCGCCTTGTATTCATTTAGGACATCTGCTGCAATGAATATGCAATATGGTGCGTTCACACACAACTGCGTGTGTTGGTAATTTAATTTAGCACTCGCAAAGTGATTATCAACCATGAGACAGATTTCGTCACAGATGAGTGTAGTATTTGGTCTCAGACTGGTATAGTATTCAGTTTGGTCTCAGACTGGTGTAGTATTCAGTTTGATCCAGAATGGTGTAGTATCCAGTTTGGTCTCAGACTGGTATAGTATTCAGTTTGGTCACAGACTGGTGTAGTATTCAGTTTGGTCACAGACTGGTGTAGTATTCAGTTTGGTCTCAGACTAGACTAGTGTTCAGTTTGGTCTCAGACTGGTGTAGTATTTAGTTTGGTCTCAGACTAGTGTAGTATTCAGTTTTGTCTCAGACTGGTGTAGTATTCAGTTTGGTCACAGACTGGTGTAGTATTTAGTTTGGTCTCAGACTAGACTAGTGTTCAGTTTGGTCTCAGACTGGTGTAGTATTTAGTTTGGTCTCAGACTAGACTAGTGTTCAGTTTGGTCTCAGACTGGTGTAGTATTTAGTTTGGTCTCAGACTAGTGTAGTATTCAGTTTTGTCTCAGACTGGTGTATTATTCAGTTTGGTCTCAGACTGGTATAGTATTCAGTTTGGTCACAGACTAGTGTAGTATTCAGTTTTGTCTCAGACTGGTGTATTATTCAGTTTGGTCTCAGACTGGTATAGTATTCAGTTTGGTCACAGACTAGTGTAGTATTCAGTTTGGTCTCAGACTGGTGTAGTATTCAGTTTGGTCTCAGACTGGTGTATTATTCAGTGTGGTCTCAGACTGGTATAGTATTCAGTTTGGTCTCAGACTGGTGTAGTATTCAGTTTGGTCTCAGACTGGTGTAGTATTCAGTTTGGTCTCAGACTGGTATAGTATTCAGTTTGATCCAGACTGGTGTATTATTCAGTTTGGTCTCAGACTGGTATAGTATTCAGTTTGGTCTCAGACTGGTGTAGTATTCAGTTTGGTCTCAGACTGGTGTATTATTCAGTTTGGTCTCAGACTGGTGTAGTATCCAGTTTGGTCTCAGACTGGTGTGGTATTCAGTTTGGTCTCAGACTAGTGTGGTATTCAGTTTGGTCTCAGACTGGTGTAGTATTCAGTTTGGTCTCAGACTAGTGTAGCATTCAGTTTGGTGTCTGACTGGTGTAGTATTCAATTTGGTCTCAGACTAGTGTAGAATTCAATTTGGTCTCAGACTGGTGCAGTATTTAGTTTGGTCTCAGACTGGTGTAGTATTGAGTTTGGTCTCAGACTGGTGGAGTATTGAGTTTGGTCTCAGACTGGTGTAGTGTTCAGTTTGGTCTCGACAGGACAGGACAGACAGGACTGAAAAAACCCAATCCAACTGTCTTGAATGGCTATATGTCAGTCAAACTCCAAGGCCTGGCTTTGGGGGGGGGGGTCCCACTGCTGCATAACTAAACTTCATTAGTCATAGGAGAAGGACATAATGGTGACCCCAACAGCAGGGGGGGGGGTCAGTAGTTGTGTCTGTGAGGGTCTGGTGGGAGTTTCTGTCTTACAGCAGCTTTGCAGTGTGAGGCTTGTGGTGCAAAGACATACCCATCAGTGTCTAGCTGGTGGGGGGGTCTCAGAACTGGGGGCAGGAACCAGGTCATGACGGCATCAAACATTTCTCCCTCTGTTCTTCTCTCATTCCCCAGATGAAAGTGAGGAGCTGGGACCGCCCCCTTCAGTTGATGAGGCGGCCGATGCTCTGATGACCAGGCTGGGCTTCCTGCTGGGGGAGAAGGTCGTCTGTGAAGAGCCGGGTTCGCCTTACCACACTCAAGATGATGGACAGGTATCCAGGTCCCTTCCTCACCTCTACAGCAGCGTACACCCACATCTCTGTTCACATGGAAGCTGAGACAACACGGATGCTGGTGACTCAACCCCGCCTCAGAGGCCCTGATAGCCAACCAGAGGGCTGGGCCCCGCCTCAGAGACCCTGATAGCCAACCAGAGGGCTGGGCCCCGCCTCAGAGACCCTGATAGCCAACCAGAGGGCTGGGCCCCACCTCAGAGGCTATGCTAGCCAACCAGAGGGCTGACAAAAAGACAGAACCACCTCCAGCATGCAGCAACAAAGAATGAGAATCAAAGGCTTTCCCTTTGATTCAGTGGATCATTGGGTTTTATTGCAAAGATTTGGCTGTATTGGATTTTCTGATCAGTCACTTTCCTGGTTCTCAATTTACCTCTCCAATTGACCTATGGCTAAGCCCCGCCCCCTCCACTCACTCGGACAAACAAACATTCGGTGACAGGCGCTATGTGACATTTCGGGAGATGACAGCTGTCAACACGGACAACGGACGTGTGATCAGACAGAGAGATCATGACAAGATAAATGAAAAAACATAAAAACAATACAAACAAACAAAAAGAAATTGTTCATAAGTCTTAAACTGGGAGTAGAAATCAGCCTGTGAATCTCTGGATGTGACTCGTGTCGCTCCCTCAGTTTCTTGCACAAACTGCTGCACGGCTGCTGTTGTTGTGCCAAAAAGTGATCATCTGACAAAAACTGATCAAACAGCCACGGAAGCGGAGCAGTCTGGCTGCAGCTTGGAAGCCAGAGGCGTGTCGTTATCGACGTTACTACACGACACCTGTACTACACGACAGCGTCTTATGTACCGTTACCACATACCAAAACTAGCATGTTTAGCTAGCGTTAGCCAACTTAAACTAACGTTAGGGAAGGTAACTTCATATTTCTTTCAAGCAAAGTGACAACATGTTGCCTCGAATACGATGTTCCCTTACCTTAGAACAGATGTAGACATCCTTGTTCATTTAATCCACGTTCAGTTGATGTTGTGGTCTGCTGCATAACTTTGGCTTGATGTGACTTGGTAAAAGGCAAAAAAATACGCCCTGTCACCCAGCCTCTCAGGATACCTAGTATCGGAGTTGCATGTACCCCATGCACACGTTTGACCATTTTAAACTAAAAAGAACACATAAAAACGAACAAAAACGGACTAACTTCAATGCATTTCAATGGACGTTCAAGCAGAGAATGTCCGAGTGTATGGGAAAGCTGTGCGCACTGTGATTGGCTCATCGCGTTTGGGGGCGTGGTTTAGCCATAGGTCAATAGGATGCAGCAAGTAAAGCTTGGTCTCCATCTCTCTCAGTGTCTGCATATGCCATCGGGTGTGCCTTAGTGCTCACCTCTTGGTCCAACACTTTTTAACATATTTATTAATGACATCCCTCAAGTTATTAAAAAAGCCTCTATTCACTTATATGCTGATGACACAATTCTATACGCTTCTGGTCCTTCTGCTGATGATGTTCTTAAATCTCTTAAGGTTTTTATGAGATTCAACACTCATTTGTCAAGTTTAATCTGAATGCTAAAAAAACCCTAAAATGATGTGGTTTGGCCTAAAAGACAGGGCTACCCCCCCCACCCCCACGACTCAAATAACTCCAACAGATGGAACCATCATTGAACAGGTTGCGGTTCACACATATTCAGGAATCTATCTTGATAGTGCATTCTCTTTCTCACATCACATAAACATGCAATCAAAAGACAAAGCGAGAGTTAGTTTTCGTTCTAGTATTCGCTCCCCACTCATGTTTGCAGCCAAATGTTTGGTCGTTGAAGGGACCATTCTCCCCTTATCTGACTACGGTGACACAATCTACAGACATGCCTGCAAAGGAACTCTTCAAAAACTGGATTTATTTTATCTCTGTGATCTGACGTGTCACAAATACTCCTTACAGAACACATCATTGTCTGCTCTACAGGCAAGGTCATCATTACATACTGGCGCATCATTTTTCACTCGGAATTAAGGGTTTACATGGTCTTAAAGGAATAGTACACCCACAGAATGATGTAACTTTATTTTCCACTTCCACTTCCACTCATTGTGAGCAAGACTCTGGAGCACTTTTTTAATATCTCAAATGCAGCTGGCAATCAGGAGGCTTCTCGTTTCCCCCCAACTTTCATATAATGGAGTTTGCCGGGGCCCGAGCCAAAAAGGTCCATAAAATTCCACAAAAACTTGTCAATATTCCTCCATACTGCTCGTCCAATGTAATCCAAGTTTCCTGAGTCCAGAATTTACTCAAAACGACATCATTAACGACATATTTTTAGAGCCGAAACAGAAGTACATCTTACTTCCGCGAAGCGTGCATATGCCCGTTCACGAAACTACGGAAGCCTCGGTGTTCAGAGCCTACTCTGCCGATAATACAAACGTAGAAGAAGAAATTCGCTGTTTTTATTGTGCTAAGAGCGCCAGAGCTGCAGACAAACCGGGACAAACACAAGAGGGTCCAAGAGGGGTTGGATATTGATTTAAAACAAAGAAAGAAAGAAAAAGAGAACGCGCAATCTCGTCTGCCGCGCCTTCCGTAGTTTCATGAACGGGCATCGGCGTGCTTGCAGGAGAAGCGATGTAGCACTGTTTAGGCTCTAAAAATCTACTAAATGGCGTAGTTTCCAGTAAATTCTGGACGCTACCCACTCAGGACACTTGGATTACATTGGACGAGCTGTATGGAGGAATATTGACAAGTTTTTGTGGACTTTTATGGACCTTTTTGGCTTGGGCCCAATCGAACGCCATTATATGAAAGTTGGGGGAAAACAAGAAGTTGTCCTGATCGCCGGCTGTATTTCAGATATTAAAAAAGTGCTCCAGAGTCTTGCTCACCATGAGGGTAAGTGGAAAATAAAGTTATATCATTCTGTGGGTGTACTATTCCTTTAAAGTGGAATTAACTTTTTCAGGTGGCCCAGGTAGCCCAGTTGGGGTTTCAGAAACCCCGTGGTGGGCAAGACTTTCACAGGTACTTGCAGCTCTGTGATTATTTTTGTAAAAAGCTGAAAGGTTGTAACCCAGCAGAGCCACCAGTGATTATTCATACATTTATGGATGCATACAACTCAAGGAATATCCAAGGACTTATAAGCAAGTTATACCACAGCATCATTCATTGAAGGACTCCACAGACTACTGTATGTAAAACAACAAGTGAAAAAAGAGTTGAACATTGTGATAACAGAAAACATGTGGTTGAATGCTTGGGAAACACAGTCATCCTCCACCAACTCCTGGACTTGGAGAGACCTCTGTTGGAAAAGCCTAATCCGTTCTTTATATCTCCCAAGCAGAAGTCCAGACAGACTGGTACACAACTGGCCTGCTGGAGAGAATGTGGAGAGGTGATCATGCCCATATGTTTTGGTCTTGCCCACCCATTCAATTTTTCTGGAGAGAAGTACTAAAAATGATCTCAAAGGTTTTATGTTTTGATATAAATGTATGATTCACAACTCTCTATCTTGGGAATATGCCAAATAAGCTGAATAAAGCTGATGAGGACCTATTTAGGGTCTTGTTGGCTACAAGTTAAAAGGCCATCACAAAATGTTGGCTCCAGAAAAATGCCACCACTACAAATTCTTTTGTTAGTATTGTAAAACAATTACATGTGCTAAGCAAACTATGTACTGAGTCAGACTCCAGAAGGACCTTGGTAAAAAACGGGGGTAGAAATCGCAAGCCTATTTGGTCAAGGAATGAGACTGTATGCACGGATTGGGTATTATGCTTTATCTTTGAGATTAATTGACCAACCCCTGATCTTGAATGTGGGTAATTGTTCAATGTTTTTTATTTGTTCTTTGTTGTACTGTTCCTGTACTAACAATGAGAATGACCTACAGTTGTGTGGGAAAGTGTTTGCCCCCTTCCTGATTTCTTATTTTTTGCATGTTTGTCACATATGTTTCAGATCATCAAACAACTTTAACTATAAAACACAAAGATGACACAAGTAAACACAAAATGCAGTTTTTAAATGGAGATTTTTATTTTCAAAGGGGGGAAAATCCAAACCTCCATGTCCCTGTGTGAAAAAGTAATCTTCCCCTAAACCTAATAACTGGTTGTTCCACCTTAGCAGCAACAACTGCATCAAGCGTTTGTGATAACTGGCAGTGAGTCTTCTACAGCGCTGAGGAGGAATTTTGTTCCACTCATCTTTGCAGAATTGTTGTAATTCAGCCACATTGGAGGCTTTTCCAGCATGAACCGCCTTTTTAAGGTCATGCCACAGCATCTCAATGGGATTCAGGTGGGGGCTTTGACTAGGCCACTCCAAAGTCTTCATGTTGTTGTTCTTAAGCCATTCAGAGGTGGACTTGCTGGTGTGTTCTGGATCATTGTTCTGCTGCAGAACCCAAGTGCGCTTCAGCTTGAGGTCACCAACAGATGGCCGGACGTTCTCCTTCAGGATTTTTTGGTAGAAGCAGAATTCATGGTTCCATTTACCACAGCAAGTCTTCCAGGTCCTGAAGCAGCAAAACAGCCCCAGACCATCACACTACCACCACCATGTTTTACTGTTGCTATGATGTTCCTTTTCTGAAATGCCGTGTTACTTTTACGCCAGATGTAATGGGACCTACACCTTCCAGAAAGTTCCACTTTTGTCTCGTCAGTCCACAGAGTATTTTCCCAAAAGTCTTGGGGATCATCAAGATGCTTTCTGGCTAAACTGAGACGAGCCTTTATGTTCTTTTTGCTCAGCAGTGGTTTTGGTCTTGGAACTCTGCCATGCAGCCATTTTTGCCCCCCAGTCTCTTTCTGATGGGGGAGTCATGAACACTGACCTTCATTGAGGCAAGTGAGGCCTGCAGTTCTTGGATGTTGTTCTGGGGTCTTTTGTGACCTCTTGGATGAGTCGTCGCTGTGCTCTTGGGGTCATTTTGGTCGGCCGGCCCCTCCTGGGAAGGTTCACCACTGTTCCATGTTTTCACCATTTGTGGATAATGGTTCTCACTGTGGTTCTCTGGAGTCCCAAAGCTTTAGAAATGGCTTTGGAACCTTTTCCAGACTGATAGATCTCAATGACTTTGTTTCTCATTTGTTCCTGAATTTCTTTGGATGGCAGCATGATGTCTAGCTTTGGAGGATCTTTTGGTCTACTTCACTTTGTCAGGCAGGTCCTATTTAAGGGATTTCTGATGGAGAACAGGTGTGGCAGTAATCAGGCCTGGATGTGGATAGAGAAATAGAGCTTTACAAAGATGGGATAAACCGAAGTTAACTTATGTTTTAGCGTGGGGGGAGGGGGGGGGGGGTCACTTTTTCACACAGGGCCATGGAGGTTTGGATTTTATTCCCCCATTACTAATAGAAATCTTCATTTACAGGTGCCATGACATCAAATTTCACTTTTCTGGGGTTTTGGGTGTATAATATGATCTATTGTGCACTGATGAGGTCATGTGAATGTCAGAGTGAGAATCAAAGTTCCTGTTTATGGTCTGTCAGCTTTGTCTCTCTGCTCAGAAACAGTTGAATCAGACAGCAGCTTTTTTATCATTCTACGTAGTTCTATCATTCTATGTAGTTCTATCATTCTACGTAATTTAATTGCTCCAATAAGAGCACACTACCAAGTAAACAGCCCCCCCCTCTCCTAACGGTCTATGCACCGTCCGCTCCCCCCTCCCCTCCCTTTCTGATTCAGCTTCGTGTATGGAGCTAGTAGTAACTTCTGTGCAGTCAGGTCTGGGTTTTCAAACAAATGGATTTAAAAGAAAACTTCTGCAGCAACACTGAGGGAGGGGGGCCACAACCTTGTCATTACCTGTAAGTTTATTTATTTTCTAAATGCTGTCTTGTCTGATAAACATTGCTCACTGTCTGAAGTGCCCATGTTGCTAGCAGTTAGCCTTTAGCAAACTCCGACCGCAGCTTGACCTAGATTCTCCAAATAAGGTCATAGCCAAATAAGGTGTAGCCAATCAAAATGAAGTCAACGTGGTCTCCGGGTAAAGCTCCATATCATCACCGGACCCAACTGTATTACTGAGGAAGTGAGGTCTGGCGTTTCAAAACAATACTCCGCTGTAAAAAATGCCGTTTTTTTCTTTGGAGTATTTACATATGCAGTAATGCCAACAACATAAACTAGTTTTTACTGCTATGTCATCAGTCCTTTAAAAATGTGTTTTGTCTTTTCTTGTGTTATCTTCGTATAATATTTTTAAATTTGTTTGATGATCTGAAACATTTAAGTGTGACAAACATGCAAAAAAATAAGAAATCAAGAAGGAGGAAACACTTTTCACACAACTGTATAAAGACTTAAAAAAAAAAGAAATCAAACCCACATGAGTGCTGGGGGTGAAAGCAGACTCTTGGCCGTGTTTCTGTCTGCTCTTGGAAAGGTTTATTTAACACTAACAAACACTTCTATGATTCATCTGTTTAACTCTGATGCTTTTGCGAACCATCAAACGTGCACACTCCTGCTGTTCCACCATGATGACCATGTCTGTCCTCCACAGAGGATGTCTCCTTCCTCCAGTCTGGCCAGCAGCAACACCTCCCCCTGCTCCACCCTGCAGCCTCCTGCTGGGGGGGAGGGTAACAACAAGCACACCTCCTCCAACCATGCCTCTGTGGCCTCCCCCACCTCAACGCTGGAGAGCAGAGACAGTGGAATCATAGGTGAGACAAAGGAAGACCCTCCAGAACCTGCAGGGTCTTCTCCTGAGCAGAATCTTGGTGATGATGGAGGAGATGATGAACCTCCATCTCCTCCGTCTCTCTCTCAGCCACCTTAACCAGCTATTCCGCTGACTCGGCTGCGGACAAGGAGGATGGAGCCAAGTTCCCCGGTGACTGTTACCATGGCAGCAGCCTCCCCTTGTGGCAGCAGGGGGGGCGGCCGGTGGTGGCGTCCACCTCCTCCTCCTGCGTGGTGGCGGGAGGACACACGAGCAGCAGCCTGCTGTACAGGATGGAGGACAACATGTCAGCCTCCACTTACAGCCTGAACAAGCTGCACCCGGGCCTAGGCCCTGGCTCCGCCCACTCACCAGGCTCCGCCCACGCCGTCACACTCCACCTCATCCCACGCCCAAACTCCGTGGCTGGTAAGTGTCAGATGGATGTGTGTGTGAGTGTGTGTGTGAGTCATGCTGGTTCCAGTCCGACAAACACTTTCCTGTTGGGAAGGAAGTTTCTCAACAATAGTGAGCTCAGCCATGATGATGATGATGATGATGATGATGATGATGACAGCAGTTTCAACCCAGCTCTCAATGTGTTTGAGGTATAATTCCTCCTCTGGAGTTGACTCCGTAATCCTGCTTATAAGAACTCCAAAAAAAGCTCACGCGATGATGTAAACGTCAGAATCTGATTTCCAGGTTGTTGACGCGATGATGTAAACGTCAGAATCTGATTTCCGGGTTGTTGACGCGATGATGTAAACGTCAGAATCTGATTTCTAGGTTGTTGACGCGATGATGTAAACGTCAGAATCTGATTTCTAGGTTGTTGACGCGATGATGTAAACGTCAGAATCTGATTTCCGGGTTGTTGACGCGATGATGTAAACGTCAGAATCTGATTTCTAGGTTGTTGACACGATGATGTAAACGTCAGAATCTGATTTCTAGGTTGTTGACACGATGATGTAAACGTCAGAATCTGATTTCTAGGTTGTTGACACAATGATGTAAACGTCAGAATCTGATTTCCAGGTTGTTGACACGATGATGTAAACGTCAGAATCTGATTTCCAGGTTGTTGACACGATGATGTAAACGTCAGAATCTGATTTCCAGGTTGTTGACGCGATGATGTAAACGTCAGAATCTGATTTCCAGGTTGTTGACGCGATGATGTAAACGTCAGAATCTGATTTCCAGGTTGTTGACGTGATGATGTAAACGTCAGAATCTGATTTCTAGGTTGTTGACACAATGATGTAAACGTCAGAATCTGATTTCCAGGTTGTTGACACAATGATGTAAACGTCAGAATCTGATTTCTAGGTTGTTGACGCGATGATGTAAACGTCAGAATCTGATTTCCAGGTTGTTGACGCGATGATGTAAACGTCAGAATCTGATTTCCAGGTTGTTGACGTGATGATGTAAACGTCAGAATCTGATTTCTAGGTTGTTGACACAATGATGTAAACGTCAGAATCTGATTTCTAGGTTGTTGACACAATGATGTAAACGTCAGAATCTGATTTCTAGGTTGTTGACGCGATGATGTAAACGTTAGAATCTGATTTCCAGGTTGTTGACACAATGATGTAAACGTCAGAATCTGATTTCCAGGTTGTTGACGCGATGATGTAAACGTCAGAATCTGATTTCCAGGTTGTTGACGTGATGATGTAAACGTTAGAATCTGATTTCCAGGTTGTTGACACAATGATGTAAACGTCAGAATCTGATTTCTAGGTTGTTGACACGATGATGTAAACGTCAGAATCTGATTTCCAGGTTGTTGACACGATGATGTAAACGTCAGAATCTGATTTCCAGGTTGTTGACACAATGATGTAAACGTCAGAATCTGATTTCCAGGTTGTTGACACGATGATGTAAACGTCAGAATCTGATTTCCAGGTTGTTGACACGATGATGTAAACGTCAGAATCTGATTTCCAGGTTGTTGACGCGATGATGTAAACGTCAGAATCTGATTTCCAGGTTGTTGACACGATGATGTAAACGTCAGAATCTGATTTCCAGGTTGTTGACACGATGATGTAAAAATCAGAATCTGATTTCCAGGTTGTTGACGCGATGATGTAAACGTCAGAATCTGATTTCTAGGTTGTTGACACAATGATGTAAACGTCAGAATCTGATTTCCAGGTTGTTGACGCAATGATGTAAAAATCAGAATCTGATTTCCAGGTTGTTGACGCGATGATGTAAACGTCAGAATCTGATTTCTAGGTTGTTGACACAATGATGTAAACGTCAGAATCTGATTTCTAGGTTGTTGACACAATGATGTAAACGTCAGAATCTGATTTCTAGGTTGTTGACGCGATGATGTAAACGTTAGAATCTGATTTCTAGGTTGTTGACACAATGATGTAAACGTCAGAATCTGATTTCTAGGTTGTTGACACGATGATGTAAACGTCAGAATCTGATTTCGAGGTTGTTGACACGATGATGTAAACGTCAGAATCTGATTTCCAGGTTGTTGACACAATGATGTAAACGTCAGAATCTGATTTCCAGGTTGTTGACACGATGATGTAAACGTCAGAATCTGATTTCCAGGTTGTTGACACAATGATGTAAACGTCAGAATCTGATTTCCAGGTTGTTGACACAATGATGTAAACGTCAGAATCTGATTTCCAGGTTGTTGACGCGATGATGTAAAAATCAGAATCTGATTTCCAGGTTGTTGACACGATGATGTAAACGTCAGAATCTGATTTCCAGGTTGTTGACGCGATGATGTAAACGTCAGAATCTGATTTCCAGGTTGTTGACACGATGATGTAAACGTCAGAATCTGATTTCCAGGTTGTTGACGCAATGATGTAAAAATCAGAATCTGATTTCCAGGTTGTTGACGCGATGATGTAAACGTCAGAATCTGATTTCCAGGGGCCTGTACGACGAAGCCGGATTAACATGCCCGGGATTTCTCTCAGTTACCTGGGTTGACTTAACCAGACATCTGCGGTCTTGATAAACGGTACTATGAAGCTGGTTATCAACTCGGTAACTCAACCCAGGGTTTTCCAATCTTAATCAGTGCGCGCTCACATAAAAGAGGCGGCGTTGGAAGCATCTGACCAATCGCAGAGATGGAGAAACAGAGAGCGACATATTTCACCATGGAGGAGCAGATGATGATACTTAAGAAATATGAAGAATTCAGGATCATCATTCCTGAATGATAACACGACATTATCATTAAGGAATGATAATAAATGGCTCCATTTATGCTGCAGCAACACAGTCGCCGCAGCAAAAGCCAGGAATGACTGCTGGCTGTTAATGCGCAGCAAGTCCGTGCGATTGTACAATCATGGAACAATATTATACATTATTTCAGATGCAACCCCGCAGCGCAAGACGATCATGGGAACAAGTAAAGAACAAATACAAATATATAATCCAAACCGGCCATTGACGAGATTCTATGCTGCCACACTCTTTCATGAATGAATGGAATTTCATTTAATATTTGTGCAGCCCACAGGGAAAAAGCGGGTATTACATGACATGTTTTTATACGTTTTCAGTGTCGCCAACGGTGTGCATCAAACTACCAGTGAATGAATGAATGAATAAATAAATGAATGACGTTTTACTGAGTGGGACCATGAGCACAATTCGGCTACAAAAAATAAGTTATTTAGCTACATCAGTACAGCACTAATTTTTTTTTTACTCGAGGTGAGGCGTTGGTCTATATCAAAATTAATTCAATTAGTCTAACATTAATAAAACCTCAGTGTGATGAAGAGCATCTGTGGTGTTGTCGGTGTCCGGCTGCGATGCGTTACATTAGTGATGTTCGGCTCTAACAGCTGACAGATGTAACGGACTCCAGCAGAGGAAAACCTCCATCTTTCATATAAAGTGTCATGTGGCTAATCAAAAGGGTTGCACCATCTCTGAATATTCTCTCTCTTCTAAGAACTCCTCTCACAATCTGCGCACCGGCATCGACAGGATCTTCCAAAAATGGACGGGCCATTTTCCAAGAGTGCTGATTGGTCAGGGAGTGGTGCTTTCATAGTCGGAGATCTCTTATCCAGAACTTAACCTGGTCCGGACCAGGTTAGGCGTTCAGCATAAGTTACTGGGGAGATAGAACCCGATCAGAAGTGAACCAGCGTCATAGGACGAAAAACCCTGAAGTTACCTCGATAAGAGAAAATCCGGCTTCGTCGTACAGGCCCCAGGCCATTGACATGATGATGTAATTGTCAGAACCTGATTTCCAGGTCGTTGACGTGATGATGTAAACGCATCATGTGCAGGTAATGGGGAGGTTACCTGCTACAGATGCATGAACACATGCTCTTTAAGCTTCTTCATGCAGTCTGAGCCGAGTTTGAAATTAAATGTGTTAATTAATATGAGATTATTATGGGCTGCTGGTCGCTACATAAGATGCCATGTTGCCATGTCTATATTTCAGTACGGGGGGGGGGGGCCTTCATTCTAACACCCCCAAATGACAAGTTGGCCCTTGAAAGTTTAGACCTTTGAGATCCCACATGTGCAGGACAATTCAGCGTATTATTTTCATCATGTCGTTATTATTTTCACTTCATAACATGAACACCAGCACATCATCACAGACGTGCTCTGCCTCTGCAAGTCACTTTCAACCACCTGTTAGCTTCATTTAATGCAAAACTTGACATAAATTAGAAGTGTAATGCAAAAAAAAGTGTTTTTATGCCAATTTTAAATTTTACTTGAATACAAATACAGATACAGATAGAAATATCGGCTGCTGTGCACACCCCTAGTGTGTACATAGTGATGTGATAATCAAACCTGTTGAACATGACAGTCTTAGCGTTAGCTGTGCTAATACGGTTGCTAGCAGGCTGCTATCATGTGAATGCTACACTTCGTTTGTACAGTGACGTTCTGCTTCTGCATGCCATCTCCTGTCTTGTTAACAACTGAGTTTCTGCACATGCTCAGATGGAAAAAGAGTAAATGAATTTCACGGGTCTGCATGCACGAAGGGAGAATGTAGGTGTGTTACCGCAGCTTCTCCTCATCATTTCCCATTATCTGATCATTCTAATCAGATTATTTGTTCTGCATGACCACGTGGATGATCCGATCACTCCTGGAATGAGATAATAAAGGTTTCTGGTGTGAGTGTAAACATGCGGGGTAACTGGGTGGTTCAGTCGTCCCTCCTGTCAGCCACTCAGAGTCGGAAATCCTGCGGGTGCTAAACTGAAAGAAGCAGGTCAGTCCTCCAGGGTGACCCCACCAGATCCCATCTGGCCACATCCTCCTCTTCCTCCTTTCTTTTCCTCCGTGTCGCATGCAAGTGAAAAAAACACAAAAGCCAGAAGCAGTCTGGGAAAGGAAGGAAGTGACATGACAGGATACGAGGCCCGGCCAGCGCTGGCGCGAGCATGCAGGAGGACTGGATGGAGGATGTGGTAGGTTCTCTGCTCTGCTCCAGTCTGGTTACGGTTCAGATCCACTTTGGTTGTGTTTTCAGCCCTCTTGCTGGTCCTCCGGTCAGGATGAAGGCTGCTGGTGTGCACAGAGCCGGAGCCGAGCTGATGATGCGTTCAGGGGTGTTCATGTGCTCGTTCACATTTATGGAAGTTTAGCAGTCGTCAGGGCTGTATGTGCAGTGTGGTTGCCAGGCAACCACGGGAAGAGCTGTGTAATGCTGCTTCAGGGTGTAGTTATTCTGAAAACGTAGGGATAATTAGTACACTGTACAAAGAGTGACTGGGCTGTAGTTGATATGAAGGATTTATTTACGTTGTTCTACCTTAATTACTTTGGTTTGGTGATAAAATTAATGTTTTTTAATTAAATCAACTTAAAAACCCAATTTTTTAAGTCCAAAATAAGTTATAACTTTCACTCAAAGTAAATTCTTTAAGTTGTTTCAGCTTCAGAGTGAATGAACAGCAAAGGGGGCGGAGCTATTTTCAAAACTTACCATATCGTGACCACAAAGGCTTATGGGAAATACAGATTCAACAGGAATTTAATCTTTTATGATTGTTATTCTATAAATTTGAGATATGTGCTGTACTGCCTTTGTTCTGTTCACATTCAGAGGAAGTTGTTGAGAAATTCTCTTCAGTTTGGACGTTAAAGTTGCACCATGAGTGTGAAGAACAGAACAAGGAGATAAACTCTCGACCCATTTGTAGTTTTTTGACCGTGTGTGGCTCTAAAGCAACATGACGTAAATACTGTTATGTTGTTGTTCAGTAGGGATGTAACGATATGGAAATTTCATATCACAGTTATTGTGACCAAAATGATCACGGTTATCATTGTTATCGTGGTATTATAGAAATACCCCCCAGCATCTTTAAAAATATCCAAAATGTGTCTACATGTCTATTTTGTTCTTTGTAAAGGGGGAAAATGGCCAGAACTGCCCATGTGGGTGTCTTCGTTGTCTTCCGCATGTTTTCATGAATTAAACATTGCAAACTCAGACTGCTGCTGCTTTTCCAGCCACTGAGCAGCATCACTGGGAGTTTTTCAAAGTGCAGTAATCAGTCACGGTTTTAACCATAATTAGAATTTGAAACAGTATTACTAATCGTTAGTCATTTTATCACAGTTAGCCATTTTACCGGTAATCGTTACATCCCTATTGTTCAGTCGCAGACTCATACATAAAAGGATAATTTTCTCTTTTTTTCAACATGGACCTTATAGGTCTGGACAATAGCACTTATTCATTCTACTGAAGTTTTGGTGAAAATCAAGGAGTTTTACTGCAGATAATGTCTTATATAGAGGCTGCCCCGTTTCTGCCATTTTACTGGAGGAACACTGAAGGATGACTCAGCGTAATATATTCCCAAGGAGTTAAAGTGATGCAGAAACTTTACCGGTAAGTAAATGCATGTATAAACTCCTAGAAATAAGGAGTTTATAGGACTTTTGTCCCAGGTTGACCAAAAAGAAACTTATCCTTTAAGTACCATCTAGGCTTGGTACTAAATATAATGTATTGAGTAAGATAAAAGTAAAATTTTACTTTGTCCTGATTCAGAAATTTAACCTGAGAAAAACTAAAAAAATAAAAAAATAAAAGGATGTTACAGAAGTACAGCAGTTTTTTTAGTTTATTCCAAGATGAAAAATTAAGTTGTAACAAAGTAAAAAAAAAACGTTTCTTTGTTATGAATTATATTTTTACTTTGTATCAAAGCAATTTCTTTGTTTTAAGGTAAAAGATACATTTCTAGTAAATCAAACTTTATGGTCTCAACCAAATCATACATTTGGTTTGGGAAAAACTAATAAATGTAGATGTAACATATTTAAAGTTGATCCAAAGTCTGATTTTCTTCCGTGTGGTGGAGCTGCTGGGTTTTGTTTTCATGATCAGTAAGCTGGTGAGCGTGCTGAGGGTGGAGAGACTTATGAATATTCCTCTTGACGCTATAATGGGACGGAAGATTAGAGCGAGCTGGAGGAGTTGCCGCCTGTTGGCTGCACTACTTTAATCTCTGATCAGAGTGAAGATTTTGGCTTAATGAAACTTTCATTCCTAAATAAGCTAAATAATGTCTTTCCCCACATTGTTGTGTTCAGTCTGCTGTTTTCTGCATCACTCTGGAAGCATCTTGTTAATCAAATGCAGCGTTCCATATTTATCCTTCATGTGACACTAACTGTGTTAAAATGACATTTTTCTGTCATGCAGCAGTGAAACATGAGTGAGGACTAATTTCTCCATATTAAGCAATTTCATTTTCCCTTCAGCTCTCAACAAAGACATCATGTGCTTTCTGGCTCCATGCTCTGACTGCAAACATGTTTATTCAGACCAAGAACTGACCAGTTTTTCTCTCTGCAGGTTTTTCTGGGTTTTTAGTATAACTTACAGCCTTCAGTTCGTTCACTAACAGCAGATGCTTTTCTCTGTTGTTTATTCAGGCAGAGGAGCCGAAGCTGCAGGAAGCAGCCAGAACTGTTACTGCCTCCATGTTCATGTGCAGCTTTTTAAAAGCCAAAGCCCCGATTTACCTGATTGACAAAGAATTCAACGAAAGAGCGCTAATTTGTTTGCAGCGCTGTTAAATGGCGTGCGCTGTCTCTTCAGCGTTTGCAGGTGATCTATAAAGATCACACACGATATCTGTAACAGCCGCAAACAGCAGGAGTTAGATGAGATAGCTGCACTGTCGTCTCTGCCAGTCACCTGACATCTGTTGCTAAGACGCCATTTTAAGCGTAAAAAAAAGTCAGTGGTCCCATTTATGTAACAAGAGTGGAGGCCCATCAGGTCCCAGCCTGACCCGGATCCCAGCCTGACCCGGATCCCAGCCTGACCCGGACTGTGGGATCCCAGCCTGACCCGGATCCCAGCCTGACCCGGATCCCAGTCTGACCCGGATCCCAGTCTGACCCAGATCCCAGCCTAACCGGATCCCAGTCTGACCCAGATCCCAGCCTGACCCGGATCCCAGTCTGACCCAGATCCCAGCCTGACCCGGATCCCAGCCTGACCCGGATCCCAGCCTGACCCGGATCCCAGCCTGACCCGGAAACCAGTCTGACCCAGATCCCAGCCTGACCCGGATCCCAGTCTGACCCGGACTGTGGGATCCCAGCCTGACCCGGATCCCAGCCTGACCCGGATCCCAGTCTGACCCGGACTGTGGGATCCCAGCCTGACCCGGATCCCAGCCTGACCCGGACTGTGGGATCCCAGCCTGACCCGGATCCCAGTCTGACCCGGACTGTGGGATCCCAGTCTGACCCGGACTGTGGGATCCCAGCCTGACCCGGATCCCAGTCTGACCCGGACTGTGGGATCCCAGTCTGACCCGGACTGTCAGGCTGGGAATTTAAGCAAAGTAAAGATACTTTTACTTAATTACATTTTTTCAGTACTTTTTCCACCTCTAGTTTTACATAGGTGGCTAACGCTGAGCCCACGGGGGCCTGCCATGCTCGGTCTCCAACTGCACACTTGCCCAAGTGCACTGGTATTCAGTGTGTAGTGCGTACTGTGTAGTTCATCTGTAGTGCACACCACTGGGGCTAAATTCTGACCCAAACAGAGCACTGCATTTACAGGAAGTGACGGACTAGCATTGCCCGCTCACGTGAGCTAACTCTGCTGAGCCAGTATAACTGCGGCCCCAAACACATGACCAGATCAACTCATGTCGACTCATTCATGTCGTGTACATCTTGGAGCTCTGTAATAAATGTGACTATGTGGCGGTAATAAAACCTCCTACCAGCGGGGGCGATGTAGCCTAAAGACAGCAGAGAAAGCCGCCTACGAGCTGCGGCTTCCCGTCACAGCCGCTGAAAGAAGACTCGTCTAAACATGAAGCCAGCACGGTGAAGTCCGGTGTGGGACCATTTTACGTTAGAAAATGACTCCTCACGTTGTAAATATGCGACACATTTTATAAAAACAACTGGACAACAACTCCCATGATGCACCATTTCACAAATGCTAAACCGACCGAGCTTAAAGGTGAAGAATCCCCCGTTCAACCACCGTTGTCTCCGTCTGAAGCCGGAGGAGCCGTGATGCAAAGCAGGCAGAAGGAATCTGTAAAATGATTTTAGTGGATATGTTGCTCAGAAGTGTCGTCGATGGGAAAGGTTTCCCACATCTGATGGATTTACTGGAACCAGTCTGTCAGTTTCCTTCACGGCGCACCATCACCAGGACCACTGAAACACGAGAAGAAAGCAGGAGCTGCTAAACAAGTTAGCCACAGCAGCTAGCATTGCCATGACAACGGACTGTTGGACCGCTTTAACAGCAGACAGCTACCTCCCCAACACGTACCACCACTGCTGACCAGCTCACCGAGAAGATGATGGAGCAGTGGGGGGGTTGTACTGATGTAAGCAACATTTCATTTCATAAACGTTGCTTACATCAGTACAACACCACCTCCGCTGCAGCAGGGGTCGCCGCTGCTTCGTTCAGCAGTTGGAAAGTCCCCCCTCTTCTGCTACGTTGGCAAGATGGTGTCTGTTTAGTGTGAGCAGTGTGCTTCGTTCTGCACTGGATTTTTGGCCGTTAGCAGGGCATCACCTGGTACTTTCAGAGCTCCGAATTTTAGCTTAAATGACACCATGTACGCACCACACACTCAAAAAGTGTTTGAAGTGCTCAAGTGACACGCCTTTGGTTTGAGACACAGCCCAGGTGTTCATAAAACGAGAAAGTTACAGTGTGTTCAGACCAAGCGCGATTTGGGCGTCAAGGGCGTCAGGTTTACATGCAAAGTCAATGGCCGACGCGCGTCAAGGAGCGTCGGCCTTTCTTGCGGCGCGTTTCGCCCGTCGGGCGCGGCGGGTCTAGGGCGTTAGCGCGTCGAGTTTTGAGATGTTCAGCGTTTGTGCGTCAAGGGCGTCAGACGCCGGAGTTGGAAAATCTGAACTTTGGCGTCTTGATGCGGGGGCGTCGACCAATCAGAGCGAGTCATGACACAGACACACTTTTTCTGACAGGAGAGGAAACACGCAGAAGAACCAGGGGAATCTCCTCTCTATCTGAACACAGAGGAGGATAAACTGTGATCTGTGTCCGGTCCCGGTTTCTGAACGGTGGTTTGATGACCTGCTGTACTGATGGGATGTACTGGGCTGATAATGCTGCCCCGTATCGGGACAGCGGGACGTTAAACTGGGCCGGATCAGACGGCTGAAAGTGCCGCTCGCCAGCAGCTCCTGAAGTAAATGAAACTCATCACAGTCTGAACACCTGGAATCTTTTGGTGAACGGGACACAGAGCAGAGATGTCCGACGACGACGACGTTTCCTGCTTTATTTATCACATTAAGCCGAGCCGCTCTCTCTCCTGCACCTGCCATGGTGCAGACAGACGGTGAAAGGAAAAAGAGAAAGGAGAGGCTCCTCCCACGGCGCGGCGAGCGCGGCTTGGCTGGACAGCTCTCGCCGCGCGTCAGAGCGTCAAGACGCCGGGAAACAGGCGTCGGACTTTTAATGACACGGCGTCCAACTTTGGGCGTCATTATTTTGACGCCCAAATCGCGCTTGGTCTGAACACACTGTTACACCATCACGTGCAGTCTGACAGAAACCAAATGTAGCGCAGGATTTTTACAGACAACATGTACGTGCATGAAGTCGCGTCAGATCTGGTTATCACACCCAGGTAGTCATGCTCATGTAAACAGGCTGAGTGCTGCTTCTCGTTTCATGATTTCCAGGAACCTCCTCTGCCGGAGTACGAGCAGCAGCTCCTCAGTCATGTCCACGTAGCATCCTCTGCTTTGGGGTGTTTCTGTGCCGGTGCTGATCCTCGACAGGAGTCCAGGATCGATGGGAGCGAGGGCTTTACCTGCTGCTGCACGAGTAGAAAATGAGAATTTCTTTTTCTTTTCCTCACTTCAGCTACGAGCTCAGCTCATCTGGAAGATCTAGCCTATCTGGACGAGCAGCAGAGGCACTTCCCGTCCAGGACGCCGCTCAGGATGCCCCGGCAGAGCCCTGGGAGCCGGAGTCAGCAGGACCACAGAGGTAAACACAAACAACCGACACACGGAAGCACGAGCGGTGGGGGGATCAGGTGTGTGGCCTCTATCAACCAGCTTCCATGTGAGGGTGGGGTTAAAGGCTGCTCCATCAAACACCCTTAACCACCTTCACCCCCCCACCCCCTACTGCCATAGTTGAATTGGCCCATTCTGTCCCCATTGTTTTACTACTCAGGTAATCTGAATGTTGCAGCCATGTTCTGAATGTCACTGCCGCTATTCCAAAGGTTCAGCACTGAACAGCATGTGCATGCTAGAAAAGCATTATAACTCACTAAAACCACATAAAAACAAGTTGCTGTACAATTTTTCATATACAGTAACATCGTGTGAATTAAAAAGAAAAACATTTAAGACGACACACATATAGTCAGCCACGCCTGGGATTTAAACGGGCAACCATCTGCAGCCCAGCCGTTCATCTCAACTGCTGCGCTACACAGTAACATACATCCAAAACACATTCAGCCCCCTTCTCTCTGTCGCCGGGGGCAGCCTGTGTCGCTTCCGTCACGTTGTGTGTGAAACGTTCAAAACAACCTTCCTATCTTAATTTAGAAAAGTCCGACAGCAGAAGATGGTTTCATGGTTTTATTATTTATCATTGTCTGTTTTATTTGGGCTTTTTAGAGCAATCTGAAGCACGAAGGTCTCCGTGTGCTCTGACAGTAAACAGCTGACAGCGTGTGGATACGTTGTCTGATGTAGAGATGTGAGACACAGACGCTTTATTCTCTGTACATCTGATCTGGAAGAGTGGCAGGATCATTATGACTCCAGCTGAATACGTGTGTTACGCTGATGATGGTGGACTCTGCACGAACACGCTGCTGTTCCTGGATGCATTTGCATCATAGAGGCCGAGTTGACAAGGCGTTAAAAACCCCGAAATATACCAGATGCTGAAATAGATTGGCAGTTGCTGGTTAGAGTGTTACCAAGCAGAAGTAGGGGGGAAATTTCAAGGAATGCTGGTGCTAGTAAGTTCAGGAGTTAATAAGTTAACAGAGGTTCAGGAGTTGATAAGTTAACCGAGGTTCAGGAGTTGATAAGTTAACAGAGGTTCAGGAGTTAATAAGTTAACAGAGGTTCAGGAGTTGATAAGTTAACTGAGGTTTAGGAGTTCATAAGTTAACTGAGGTTCAGGAGTTAATAAGTTTACAGAGGTTCAGGAGTTAATAAGTTATCAGGGGTTCAGGAGTTAATAAGTTAACGGAGGTTCAGGAGTTAATAAGTTAACAGAGGTTCAGGAGTTAATAAGTTTACAGAGATTTTCAGGAGTTGATAGGTTAATGGAGGTTCAGGAGTTGACAAGTTAACTGAGGTTCAGGAGTTAATAAGTTAACAGAGGTTCAGGAGTCGATAAGTTAACGGAGGTTCAGGAGTTGATAAGTTAACAGAGGTTCAGGAGTTGATAAGTTTACAGAGGTTCAGGAGTTGATAAGTTAACGGAGGTTCAGGAGTTAATAAGTTAACAGAGGTTCAGTAGTTAAGTTTACAGAGGTTCAGGAGTTCATAAGTTAACCGAGGTTCAGGAGTTGATAAGTTAACCGAGGTTCAGGAGTTGAAGAGTGAATGGAGGTTCAGGAGTTAATAAGTTAACGGAGGTTCAGGAGTTGACAAGTTAACAGAGGTTCAGGAGTTAATAAGTTAACAGAGGTTCAGGAGTTAATAAGTTAACGGAGGTTCAGGAGTTAATAAGTTAACAGAGGTTCAGTAGTTTAAGTTAACAGAGGTTCAGGAGTTGATAAAGTAATGGAGGTTCAGGAGTTGATAAGTTAACCGAGGTTCAGGAGTTAATAAGTTAACCGAGGTTCAGGAGTTGATAAGTTGACAAAGGTTCAGGAGTTGATAAGTTAACAGAGGTTCAGGAGTTGATAAGTTAACCGAGGTTCAGGAGTTGATAAGTTAACCGAGGTTTAGGAGTTGATAAGTTACGGAGGTTCAGGAGTTAATAAGTTAACATAGGTTCAGGAGTTGATAAGTTAATCGAGGTTCAGGAGTTGATAAGTTAACGGAGGTTCAGGAGTTGATAAGTTAACCGAGGTTCAGGAGTTGATAAGTTAACGGAGGTTCAGGAGTTGATAAGTTAACGGAGGTTCAGGAGTTGATAAGTTAACCGAGGTTCAGGAGTTGATAAGTTAATGGAGTTTCAGGAGTTTATAAGTTAACGGAGGTTCAGGAGTAAATAAGTTAACCGAGGTTTAGGAGTTGATAAGTTAATGGAGTTTCAGGAGTTAATAAGTTAACAGAGGTTCAGAAGATGATAAGTTAACAGAGTTTCAGGAGTTAATAAGTTTACAGAGGTTCAGGAGTTGATAAGTTAATGGAGGTTCAGGAGTTAATAAGTTAACAGAGGTTCAGGAGTTGATAAGTTAACCGAGGTTCAGGAGTTGATAAGTTAACGGAGTTTCAGGAGTTAATAAGTTAACCGAGGTTCAGCAGTTGATAAGTTAACGAGGTTAGGAGTTGATAAGTTAATGGAGTTTAGGAGTTTATAAGTTACGGAGGTTAGGAGTAAATAAGTTAACCGAGGTTTAGGAGTTGATAAGTTAATGGAGTTTCAGGAGTTAATAAGTTAACAGAGGTTCAGAAGATGATAAGTTAACAGAGTTTCAGGAGTTAAGTTTACAGAGGTTAGGAGTTGATAAGTTAATGGAGGTTAGGAGTTAATAAGTTAACAGAGGTTCAGAAGTTGATAAGTTAATGAAGGTTGAGGAGTTGATTAGTTTACAGAGTTTCAGGAGTTAATAAGTTTACAGAGGTTCAGGAGTTAATAAGTTAACAGAGGTTCAGGAGTTGATAAGTTAATGGAGGTTCAAGAGTTAATAAGTTAACAGAGGTTCAGGAGTTAATAAGTTAACAGAGGTTCAGGAGTTCATAAGTTAACAGAGGTTCAGGAGTTGATAAGTTTACAGAGGTTTTCAGGAGTTGATAAGTTAACGGAGGTTCAGGAGTTGACAAGTTAACGGAGGTTCAGGAGTTAATAAGTTAACAGAGGTTCAGGAGTTAATAAGTTTACAGAGGTTCAGGAGTTGATAAGTTAACTGAGGTTCAGGAGTTAATAAGTTAACAGAGGTTCAGGAGTTGATAAGTTAACAGAGGTTCAGGAGTTGATAAGTTAACTGAGGTTCAGGAGTTAATAAGTTAACAGAGGTTCAGGGGATAAGAGGGGGGGTGGGAGAGTTAATAAGTTAACAGAGGTTCAGGAGTTAATAAGTTAACAGAGGTTCAGGAGTTGATAAGTTAACAGAGGTTCAGGAGTTAATAAGTTAACAGAGGTTCAGGAGTTGATAAGTTAACGGAGGTTCAGGAGTTGATAAGTTAACGGAGGTTCAGGAGTTAATAAGTTAACAGAGGTTCAGGAGTTAATAAGTTAACAGAGGTTCAGGAGTTAATAAGTTAACAGAGGTTCAGGAGTTAATAAGTTAACAGAGGTTCAGGAGTTGATAAGTTAACTGAGGTTTAGGAGTTGATAAGTTTACTGAGGTTCAGGAGTTAATAAGTTAACAGAGTTTCAGTTAATAAGTTAAAGAGGTTCAGGAGTTGATAAGTTAACAGAGGTTCAGGAGTTAATAAGTTAACAGAGGTTCAGGAGTTAATAAGTTAACAGAGGTTCAGGAGTCGATAAGTTAACAGAGGTTCAAGAGTTAATAAGTTAACAGAGGTTCAGGAGTTAATAAGTTAACAGAGGTTCAGGAGTTAATAAGTTAACAGAGGTTCAGGAGTTGATAAGTTAACAGAGGTTCAGGAGTTAATAAGTTAACAGAGGTTCAGGAGTTAATAAGTTAACAGAGGTTCAGGAGTTGATAAGTTAACGGAGGTTCAGGAGTTGATAAGTTAACGGAGGTTCAGGAGTTAATAAGTTAACAGAGGTTCAGGAGTTAATAAGTTAACAGAGGTTCAGGAGTTGATAAGTTAACGGAGGTTAGGAGTTGATAGTTGGGTAGAGTTAATAAGTTAACGGAGGTTCAGGAGTTAATAAGTTAACAGAGGTTCAGAGTTAATAAGTTAACAGAGGTTCAGGAGTTAATAAGTTAACAGAGGTTCAGGAGTTGATAAGTTAACGGAGGTTCAGGAGTTAATAAGTTAACAGAGGTTCAGGAGTTAATAAGTTAACAGAGGTTCAGGAGTTGATAAGTTAACTGAGGTTCAGGAGTTAATAAGTTAACAGAGGTTCAGGAGTTAATAAGTTTACAGAGGTTCAGGAGTTGATAAGTTAACGGAGGTTCAGGAGTTAATAAGTTAACAGAGGTTCAGGAGTTAATAAGTTAACAGAGGTTCAGGAGTTGATAAGTTAACGGAGGTTCAGGAGTTGATAAGTTAATGGAGGTTCAGGAGTTAATAAGTTAACAGAGGTTCAGGAGTCGATAAGTTAACAGAGGTTCAGGAGTTGACAAGTTAACTGAGGTTCAGGAGTTAATAAGTTAACAGAGGTTCAGGAGTTGATAAGTTAACGGAGGTTCAGGAGTTGATAAGTTTACGGAGGTTCAGGAGTTAATAAGTTAACAGAGGTTCAGTAGTTAATAAGTTTACAGAGGTTAGGAGTTGATAAGTTAACGGAGGTTCAGGAGTTGATAAGTTAACGGAGGTTCAGGAGTTAATAAGTTAAAGAGGTTAGTAGTTAAGTTTAAGAGGTTCAGGAGTTGATAAGTTAACGGAGGTTCAGGAGTTGATAAGTTAACGGAGGTTCAGGAGTTAATAAGTTAACAGAGGTTCAGGAGTTATAAGTTAACTGAGGTTAGGAGTTAATAAGTTAACAGAGGTTCAGGAGTTAATAAGTTAACGGAGGTTCAGGAGTTGATAAGTTAACGGAGGTTCAGGAGTTAATAAGTTAACAGAGGTTCAGGAGTTAATAAGTTTAACAGAGGTTCAGGAGTTGATAAGTTAACGGAGGTTCAGGAGTTAATAAGTTAACAGAGGTTCAGGAGTTGATAAGTTAACGGAGGTTCAGGAGTTGACAAGTTAACTGAGGTTCAGGAGTTAATAAGTTAACAGAGGTTCAGGAGTTGATAAGTTAAGGAGGTTCAGGAGTTGATAAGTTAACAGGAGGTTCAGGAGTTAATAAGTTAACAGAGGTTCAGGAGTTAATAAGTTAACAGAGGTTCAGGAGTTGATAAGTTAACGGAGGTTCAGGAGTTAATAAGTTAACAGAGGTTCAGTAGTTGTAAGTTAACAGAGGTTCAGGAGTTGATAAGTTAACGGAGGTTCAGGAGTTAATAAGTTAACGGAGGTTCAGGAGTTAATAAGTTAACAGAGGTTCAGGAGTTAATAAGTTAACAGAGGTTCAGGAGTTGATAAGTTAACAGAGGTTCAGGAGTTGATAAGTTAACGGAGGTTCAGGAGTTAATAAGTTAACAGAGGTTCAGGAGTTGATAAGTTAACAGAGGTTCAGGAGTTGATAAGTTAACGGAGGTTCAGGAGTTAATAAGTTAACGGAGGTTCAGGAGTTAATAAGTTAACAGAGGTTCAGGAGTTGATAAGTTAACGGAGGTTCAGGAGTTGATAAGTTAACGGAGGTTCAGGAGTTAATAAGTTAACAGAGGTTCAGGAGTTAATAAGTTAACAGAGGTTCAGGAGTTATAAGTTAACGGAGGTTAGGAGTTAATAAGTTAACAGAGGTTAGGAGTTGATAAGTTAAAGAGGAGGAGTTGATAGTTAGGAGGTAGGGTTAAGTTAGGGGGGGAGTTGATAAGTTAACGGAGGTTCAGGAGTTGATAAGTTAATGGAGGTTCAGGAGTTAATAAGTTAACAGAGGTTCAGGAGTTAATAAGTTAACAGAGGTTCAGGAGTTGATAAGTTAACGGAGGTTCAGGAGTTAATAAGTTAACGGAGGTTCAGGAGTTAATAAGTTAACAGAGGTTCAGGAGTTGATAAGTTTACAGAGGTTCAGGAGTTGATAAGTTAACTGAGGTTCAGGAGTTGATAAGTTAATAGAGGTTCAGGAGTTGATAAGTTAACAGAGGTTCAGGAGTTGACAAGTTAACTGAGGTTCAGGAGTTAATAAGTTAACAGAGGTTCAGGAGTTAATAAGTTAACGGAGGTTCAGGAGTTGATAAGTTAATGGAGGTTCAGGAGTTAATAAGTTAACAGAGGTTCAGTAGTTAATAAGTTTACAGAGGTTCAGGAGTTGATAAGTTAACTGAGGTTCAGGAGTTAATAAGTTAACAGAGGTTAGGAGTCGATAAGTTAACAGAGGTTCAGGAGTTGACAAGTTAACTGAGGTTAGGAGTTAATAAGTTAAAGAGGTTAGGAGTTGATAAGTTAACGGAGGTTCAGGAGTTGATAAGTTAACGGAGGTTCAGGAGTTAATAAGTTAACAGAGGTTCAGGAGTTGATAAGTTAACGGAGGTTCAGGAGTTAATAAGTTAACAGAGGTTCAGGAGTTGATAAGTTAACGGAGGTTCAGGAGTTGATAAGTTAACGGAGGTTCAGGAGTTAATAAGTTAACAGAGGTTCAGTAGTTAATAAGTTTACGGAGGTTCAGGAGTTGATAAGTTAATGGAGGTTCAGGAGTTAATAAGTTAACAGAGGTTCAGGAGTGAATAAGTTAACAGAGGTTCAGGAGTTGATAAGTTTACAGAGGTTAGGAGTTGATAAGTTAACTGAGGTTCAGGAGTTAATAAGTTAACAGAGGTTCAGGAGTTGATAAGTTAATGGAGGTTAGGGTTGAGTTTAGTTGAAAGTTAGGGTTAGTAGTTATAGTAAGAGGTAGGGTTGATAAGAAAGAGGTTGGAGTTGATAAGTTAATGGAGGTTAGGAGTTAATAAGTTAACAGAGGTTCAGGAGTCGATAAGTTAATAGAGGTTCAGGAGTTGATAAGTTAACTGAGGTTCAGGAGTTAATAAGTTAACAGAGGTTCAGGAGTTGATAAGTTAATGGAGGTTCAGGAGTTAATAAGTTAACAGAGGTTCAGGAGTTGATAAGTTAACAGAGGTTCAGGAGTTGATAAGTTAACAGAGGTTCAGGAGTTAATAAGTTCACAGAGGTTCAGGAGTTTATAAGTTTACAGAGGTTTTCAGGAGTTGATAAGTTTACGGAGGTTCAGGAGTTGATAAGTTAATGGAGGTTCAGGAGTTAATAAGTTAACAGAGGTTCAGGAGTCGATAAGTTAACAGAGGTTCAGGAGTTGACAAGTTAACTGAGGTTCAGGAGTTAATAAGTTAACAGAGGTTCAGGAGTTGATATGTTAAAGGAGGTTCAGGAGTTGATAAGTTTACGGTGGTTCAGGAGTTAATAAGTTAACAGAGGTTCAGTAGTTAATAAGTTTACAGAGGTTTAGGAGTTGATAAGTTAACGGAGGTTCAGGAGTTGATAAGTTAACGGAGGTTCAGGAGTTAATAAGTTAACAGAGGTTCAGTAGTTAAGTTTACAGAGGTTCAGGAGTTGACAAGTTAACTGAGGTTCAGGAGTTAATAAGTTAACAGAGGTTCAGGAGTTGACAAGTTAACTGAGGTTCAGGAGTTAATAAGTTAACTGAGGTTCAGGAGTTAATAAGTTAACAGAGGTTCAGGAGTTGACAAGTTAACTGAGGTTCAGGAGTTAATAAGTTAACAGAGGTTCAGGAGTTAATACGTTTACAGAGGTTCAGGAGTTGATAAGTTAACAGAGGTTCAGGAGTTAATAAGTTAACAGAGGTTCAGTAGTTAATAAGTTTACAGAGGTTCAGGAGTTGATAAGTTATCGGAGGTTCAGGAGTTAATAAGTTAACAGAGGTTTCGGAGTTGATAAGTTAACGGAGGTTCAGGATCAGGGCTACCCCTCAACCATACCTGCTTCTAATGTCACTAAACACCAAGCGGGCTTAAATACTTGTTTACCTCCTCGACTCAGTAAGTCTCGATCTATCAACACCCCCCCCCCCCCCCCCCCCTTCTCTCTCCTTTCCCTTGTGCCTTACCCACCTGCTTCTTTGGCCCCTCCCTCTCCTGTCCTTTCCTTGTCTCTGCCACCCCCCACCACTGTCATCCTCTCCCATCATCCGGCCGTCTTCACCATTCTCACTTTACTTGTTCCTTTCTCTGCCACCTCCTTTTTTTTTTGGTTCCATCTGATGGGACTTCCTTAAACCTGACTCACTACTGAAAGACTACACCTCCACCCTAGTCTTCCTCCGGCTCATCATCAGATCATATTCTTTCATTCGTTCCATAAATCATCATCATCCTCACTCATATTGTTGTGGCGTGGCCCTAGCTCATGAACTGTAAGACTTCTAGGGATGCATGATATTGGAATTTTGGCCAATATCTGATATGCCGATATTTTAAAACTTGTGTGGCCAATAACCGATAGTGATGCCGATATTAAAGCTGAAAAATAAATGATGTAATATTCATCCCTTGTGCAAAATTTGAAAAATAACTCAACTTATGTTAAGTATAATAAGTCAAACTCAATGACAGTTGCTCAAACAAAACTAATATGATATGTGCGTTGTATCCTAGAACCACCTGGATTGTCTTCTCCCTTAACCCCCCCCCCCCCCCCCAAAAAAAAAGAAGAAAAAAAAATAAAACAGAGGATATTGCACGGAAATATTGCTATATTTTCATATGCTGATATCATGTCAATATTTAAAAATGCGGTTTCGATCTATTTCATTAACGAAGTCTCATGAGATTTTGTCTTTTGGTTACAAAATCTTGTAGGTTTTATTGAGACCTAGCAAGATTTCATCAGAGAACGATGGAATCTCACAAGATTTCAAAGGAGAAATAGATCAATATCACGTTTTCAAATATTAATATGAAATCTGCATATGAAAATATTGCGATATTTCAGTGTATTGATATGTTTTCCCAGCCCCAATATTTGGTTATTTTCACAAATGACTGTGTATAAACTGTTCATAAAATCCTAAAAGAAACTGTCTTTAGAAGTTTTAAAGACTGTAAAAAAGTTTTTGAAGAAGAAGTTTAAGGTTTTTTAGACTTTAGAAACAGCAGTTAAATATCGGTAGGGTGGCCGATGTCCGATACTCAGTTTTAAGGCCGATATAAGGCAATACTGATAGGGGGCTGATTATATTGTGCATCCCTACATAGTTCACTGTCTAAAGTGCTGGTGATGCTAACAGATAGCCTTTAGCAAACTCTGACTGCTAGCTAATGGCAGCTTGACCTAGTTTCTCTAAACAAGGTGGTAGCCAATCAAAATGAAGTCAGCTTGGTGTCTGGGCAGATCATATCTTTACCCAACCCTGTTACTCAGGAGGGAAATCTGGCATGCAAAAACAATGGCCTGCTGTAAAAAGATTTGGCATATGCAGCAATATCAGCTACATGAACTCGTTTATACTAATGTCATCACTCTCTGAAGGACAAATAACGTTGTGTGACCAGAAATGAACTGAATTAAACTGACAGTACTCTTTTTTTCCTCCTGCAGTGCGTTTCACGCCCTCTCTCAACCTGAAACCACTGAAGTTTGAAATCCCTGGTCTCTCGTCTGATTGGCTGTTCACCGGCAGGGAATGGCTCTTCCAGGAAGTGGATGCCTGTCTCCGTAGTGACAACCCAGCCACCAGCAGAGGGGTAGTGATCGTCGGCAACATGGGGTTTGGAAAAACGGCCATCATCGCCCATCTGGTGGCACTCAGTTGTCATGGAAACCGCATGTGGCCAAGCTCGGCTGGCAATCAGACCATGCCTAAATGTAGGTAGCTTCAGATCTGACTGGGTTGTACAACATTAATCTGATTGTCTGGTTCATGTTATATTTTTAACTGGAAAGAGAAATGATTGATTTTATCCATCTGATCAGACATCCCCTGCAGTTAGGCATGGTGGTGGCAGCATCATGCTGCCGGGAAAGATGAATGTCGCCTAGAATGTAGATTACTGAAAAACCAGTTAGAGAGGGCAGCAGCTCAACAGTTTGCCAAGAAAAGACTTTATGCACTTTGGGACTTTAACACCAATCCTATCATTTCCCCATAAACAGCCGGCAGCCCACAGATGGATTTCCCGCGGGTCTTTCCCGCCTCGTTAACTCGGCCTTTCTTGTGTAAATTGGTCCAGGAAATCTCCTCCCAGTCCTGATCAGCACATACTCAGCTCCACTCATAACAACCCTGCACCCTTTCAGATCAGATGTGCTGAGGGAATCAGATCACAGATATGTTAAATCAGCTGAGACAGCGCAGCAATCAGTAAAAGCTCAGTTGTGATCCAGACCGTCTTCTTTTATCCATAAAGCCTCGCGCTTTGGACCACGGTGAACACGCGAGCGATGTGGGCTGATAAGATGAAAAATCCCTGTTCAGGCATAACTCTCTGCCATACGCCTGAATATGGGAAATATGCTTCTGCGTCATGGCAGTGACTCGGACTGACACACAAACATTCTTGACTTCTTATTTGGGACATTAGCTAATGTGCACAGTTAGCATTTTAAAATCAGAAGTGAGAATGAGAATAAAATGAAATCAAACAGAAAACCTGATTCCAGATTCTTCCAGTTTGATACACTTCAATATATACACATGATTAAATGATAAACTAGGGGCGTCCCCGTCTAAGAATGTTCATAGTCCAACCTGATTCATCAGATCACACCATTCGTCAGCGAATCGTCAAATCACGTTTTGTTTTTTTCCCCTCATTGATTCATAATTTCATTTGCGTCTTTTCCTGCTCCAGAGAAAGAGCTCATTAAATAAATACAATTTTTCACTTGGCATAAGATAACAACAGGACGTCTCCGTGAACTTTCATTTTTCTATATCACTGATTAGGCTGTAAAACATGTCTACTTGTTTAAAGTCCTTATCTTGTTTATTTAAATATTTAACAAAAGAAAATTACAAGGTATGTTGGTGTGAAACAGTTCATTAATTTGATTTTTATCTTTCAGTTAACACTGCAGGCATCAACCTAATATTTTTTATTTGTTTGGTTTTTTTTGCTTAACAATTTAAAGTTATACCGTGTAACTTTTGGCCACTACGGGCACTAAACCTGTAACTTCCAACAGGCAACACAACTGTCTCAAAATGAAACAGTCGCATTTTGTGTTTTGGAAAAGTGTTGCAGACCACTTTGAAAAGCTGATTTGTAGGTCATCAAGCCATTAATCAAAGCGCTCCAGGCTGCGTGATCCAATGAGAGACGGGTCGCTCCTGAGGAGTTACAATGCCTGGTTTTTGAGAATGGCAGCCCCCTCAGAGCAACGACATGCGTCAAGTGCTCTATATTTACTGCAGAAATCAGCTATAGTTACTTATATTAATAATAATGTTAGAATATAATGTATCATAATATCTGGCTAACATTGGGTTCAAAAGTTACACGCTATCACTTTAATGTCGGAAAAGAGAATGTGGGGGGGGGGGGCCCGGTGTATCCTTTGGGGGACCAAAATTTAAAAAAAAAAAAAAAAAAAAAAAAAGGGTGTAACAGTCTGTGCGTGCTCCACCGCGCCGGGTCAAAATGTCGAACATATAAAGAGGAATTCCAATAGAATAACCTTCACTGAATAAATAAATTAATTACACAACAAAAAAATAGAACGAAGTACAGTTATATCCATGTAAAAGTTAGAAAGTGCGCAGCTAAAAGGTGATGATGCTGCTGAGACATACAAAGTTTATAACGTCCAAAATAAAACCAGATCTGACCTGAATAAATACGTAAATAAATCCTGCCAGAGAAACCTGCTCTGCAGCACCTGTCACCGTCTGACTCTTCAGAAGTTGTGTGTCAGGAAATCACGTGAACAGGAGAGCTGCTCCTCGCTTCGTTAACCATAAAGCCGACAGCAGAATCTCCTCTGGATGGTGGAGTGGAGGTGGAGGGAACGTGCAGAACATCACAGACATGATCATTCCACAACTTCCTGGATGGTTCAGCATCTTCCTCTGACATCTCCACCGTTCACTAAGCTGATGCAGCGAGACGGTGGTCCAGCTCAGGACAAAGATAAAAGCGCTGCTGTAGTCTGATATCAGCCGCAGGTTCGTGATTCAGGACATCATGGTTCTTAAAAACACGTTCTTTGCTGATACAATCTGAATAATCCTCCAGCAGCACCAGCATCCATCTGGAGCTTTACGCATGAAGTAGACATGCTGTTTCTGTCTGTCAGACTGTTTCCACCTTCACAGACTGATGCTGTAAACCAGTGGAAGAAGCTACAACGATGATGATGATGATGTGACAGTTGAAGGTCATCGTGTCTCTGGCTACATGGTCATAGAGACGACCGCGGTTTAAACCCGCCTGCCCGGCCCTCCTTGTTCTGCTACACTTAGTAGCAGCATTATTAAGCTGCTAACAGACCTAGAACACCAGTTATTTAAGGAAAAAAGGAATATTGTGTAAAAATCAAATGTTCAGCCCCCCCACTGCAGGATGGTATGATCTTTGCTTGGTAACCAAATGCTGCAACTATTCGACTTAGAGACTGACAGTCGAAGCACAGTCCTGGAAACTAATCGCCGACTATTCGGGGACACCCCTATGATAAAGAATCAATAAATATACAGTACATGTACATCAACGAGTATAAATACAGATTATCTGTTGCACAGTATATCAGGGGTGCAACGATACAAAAAATACACGGTTCGGTTCAGCACTTTGGTGTCATGGTTCAATATTTTTTCGATACAAAAATCTACATTTTCATGGCTGATGCCTTTTGTCCACAACAGCTTACCATCAGAATCACACTCTGTGTGAAAACCAAAATGCCAGATCTGATGTCATCAAGCACAGATCCACAGTTTTCAACACAGAGCTCATCGTCAGAACAAAAGTTGATTAAATAAGTTAAAAACTCTGTATTGTTCCATTTTCGATACGCAGTGCTCACAGTTCGAATACATGTATTTGTTGCACCCCTAATATACACACCCTGGCCACTTTATTAGGTACACCTGTCCAACTGCTCGTTAATGCAAATTTCTAATCAGCCAATCACATGGCAGCAACTCAATGGATTTATGCATGTAGACATGGTGAAGACGATCTGCTGCAGTTCAAACCAGCATCAGAATGAGGAAGAAAGGTGATTTACACTACTCACAAAAAGCTGGGCATATTCAACTTTCGGCTTTTGGAGAACAGAACGATGCAAATTAAATATTTAACCATTAAACAATGTCCATGTACATGTGCATTGAAAAGTTTAGAGAAATTTTAATTCAGTTCACCTGGAAAGATTGTAGTGGATTTTAGATTCATTCTGACATCATACAAAAAGCCAGATGTCCTTAACTTTTTGTGAGTAGTGTAAGTGACTTTGAACGTGGCATGGTTGTTGGTCTGAGTATTTCAGAAACTGCTGATCTACTGGGATTTTCCTGCACAACCATCTCTAGGGTTTACAGAGAATGGTCCGAAGAAGAGAAAATATCCAGTGAGCAGCAGTTCTGTGGGTGCAAATGCCTTGTTGATGCCAGAGGTCAGAGGAGAATGGCCAGACTGGTTCCAGCTGATAGAAAGGCAACAGGAACTCAAATAAGCACTTGTTACAACCGAAGTCTGCAGAAGAGCATCTCTGAATGCACAACACATCCAACCTGGAAGCAGATGGGCTACAGCAGCAGAAGACCACACCGGGTGCCGCTCCTGTCAGCTAAGAACAGGAAACTGAGGCTACAATTCACACAGACTCACCAACATTGAACAATAGAAGATGGAGAAATGTTGCCTTGTCTGATGAGTCTCCATTTCTGCTACCAAATTCAGATGTAGGCTCAGAATTTGGTGTCAACAACATGAAAGCATGGATCCATCCTGCCTTGTATAAACGGTTCAGGTTGGTGGTGGTGATGTAATGGTGTGGGAGAGATTTTCTTGGCCCACTTTGGGTCCCTTAACGTGGCGGTTTAACCACCACAGCCTACCTGAGTATTGTTGCTGACCATGTCCATCCCTTTATGACCACAGCGTAGCATCCTCTGATGCTGCTTCCAGCAGGAGAACGCACCATGTCAGAAAGCGGGAATCATCTCAGACTGGTTTCTGACCATGAGTTCATTGTACTCAAATGTTCTCCACAGTCACCAGATCTCAATCCAACAGAGCAGCTTTGGGATGTGGTGGAACGGGAGGTTGTATATGGATGTGGTGGAACGGGAGGTTGTATCACGGATGTGGTGGAACGGGAGGTTGTCATCACGGATGTGGTGGAACGGGAGCTTCTCATCACGGATGTGGTGGAACGGGAGCTTCTCATATGGATGTGGTGGAACGGGAGCTTCTCATATGGATGCGGTGGAACAGGAGGTTCTCATCACGGATGTGGTGGAACGGGAGGTTCTCATATGGATGTGGTGGAACGGGAGGTTGTCATCATGGATGTGGTGGAACGGGAGGTTCTCATCACGGATGTGGTGGAACGGGAGGTTGTCATCATGGATGTGGTGGAACGGGAGGTTCTCATCACGGATGTGGTGGAACGGGAGCTTCTCATATGGATGTGGTGGAACGGGAGGTTCTCATCATGGATGTGGTGGAACGGGAGGTTCTCATCACGGATGTGGTGGAACGGGAGCTTCTCATCATGGATGTGGTGGAACGGGAGGTTCTCATCACGGATGTGGTGGAACGGGAGCTTCTCATCATGGATGTGGTGGAACGGGAGGTTCTCATCATGGATGTGGTGGAACGGGAGGTTCCCATCACGGATGTGGTGGAACGGGAGGTTCTCATCACGGATGTGGTGGAACGGGAGGTTCTCATCACGGATGTGGTGGAACGGGAGGTTCTCATCATGGATGTGGTGGAACGGGAGGTTCTCATCATGGATGTGGTGGAACGGGAGGTTCTCATCATGGATGTGCAGCCGACAAATCTGCAGCAACTGTGTGATGCTGTCATGTCAATATGGAGCAAAATCTCTGAGGAATGTTTCCAGAACCTTGTTGAATTATTATTACTATTGCCACTATTAGGATTATGGCAGTTCTGAAGGTGAAAGGGGTCCAACCCAGTACTAGCAAGGTGTTCCTAATAAAGTGGCCGGTGAGTGTATATATTTAAACTGTGAAACAGATAAATAAATACAAACAGAAAATGGCTTGTCAAAATAAAGTCTCAGAAAAACAAGTCATAACAGGGCAAACAGCAGGTGTAGTGCACGATTTATCACAAAGATGCTTTCATCACTACAGATATGAACTGGAGGCAAAGTCGGGTTCATCTAACACTTTAATTTTTTTCAGCATCTGCTGCCAACAAAGTCAAAACTGGTTTGATATGAAAAATATGAATTTTAGCATAACTCAGCAAGAAAACAGTAATATGGAATAAAAGCTTGGGTGTGAAAGGATGAACAGGTGGAATAAAGGAGAGGCAGCGACAAGTTTCTGCAACATGCAGGTCACCTGATCTGTGACACAATGGGCGGGGGTGTATGTTCCTGGGGGATGCAAGTGCTAAATACTGCCTACAGGTTTTCAGCCTATGCAGAGTCTCCAGTCAGGCTCGGAGCTGTGATCACTGCAAACACTTCCTCTGTAGGCTAGAGACTCCTCGTTTACTTACAGAAGGGTTGTGGTGAATATTTTCACATTTCAGTTGATGTTGTAGGTCATAATATGCAAGGGATAATGTCTGGAACACAGGTCATTATGGGGAAATACTGACCGAGGTCTGCTTTGCCCTGAAGGTCAGTATTTCCCCGTAATGACCTGCGTTCCAGACATTATCCCGCTTAATATATGGCTACTTGCAAAAAATAAAATTCAAATTAAAGTCTTCCATTTTTGCGAGGGTCAAGTAACTTTCTGATGTTTTACGCTCAGATTAAAATAGTTCCCAGGTCGGGGAACTTGTTGCTTAGCAGCGTTTGTTAGTTGAGTGACGGCGGCTGGAATTTGTGTTAGCATCGGCTATCTCTGTAGGTTGAACTGGACATTTCCTTCTCTGCTCTTAGTCGTATGCGTCTTACCACTGGTCTTCTTTTTGTCTTTTTCGTTTTGGGGAGGGTGAATCCTTAAACTCAGCCTGGACCCAGAGCTCAAAATCTCCACACTCGTCGAAGACGTTCAAATTAATTGGGAAGTCATGCATTTTTGGTCACGATGTGTCGCTACGTGCTCGCTTGCTGTAGTGACCGGACTACTTGCGATGCGCAGGGATATTAGGATCACCGCAAGACCACAGATTAAAGAAAGAAAAAATCACTTGACATTGACAGCGGTCATTATACTAAAATAATGACAGCTGGAACGTTGGGAAAACCCATTCGAATCAACGGAGCATTCAACAGCATTCTAAAGAGCCGTATAATAAGATGTAATAATATATTGTATTAAAAGTATTAATATCGATTAAAAGTTAGAAGTTTTTGATCCATTTGAAAACACGTGCTTCTTAAAAAAATTACTTTTTAATATTTTTGCCAGAAAACCCTTGTATGGTTTTAGCAGGAGGTGGCTTTGATACTATTTGAAACCAAAGTAAATAGCATGTTTTCTGTTATTTCTCACATCGTCTGTAAACATCTTTTTCTCTCCAAGATGGGATAGATTTAACACTTTCTCAAATAAAATGTTAGAGCGCAGCCCTGGAGACAGAAACGTTAGCAGATGTTCATCAGAGATAAGCACAATAGTTTGCAGAGGCTGTTTTCATTCCATGCTGCTACGCCCCCATCAGCCGCTCTGTCCACAAACACAACCTCATCCATGTAAGAAACTGCTGAGTCACCCAACAGCAGCTGTGAGATCCACTCCAGCCAGAAGCCAGAAGCAAAGCTGAGACATAGAAAGCTGAAGTTGATGCAGGTGGAGATGCTCGCTGACCTAAATCCTCACCCCTGTTCCAGATGTGGAACCTGTTTCTCTCTCCCACGATTCTCCGGGAAGAGGAGGAGGAGGAGGAGGAGGAGGAGGAGATGAAGGAGGAGGAAGTTGCCCAGGAACTCCAGAGATGAGGAGGAGACAGGAGGAGGCGCTGAGGAGGCTCGCTGGACAGGTACCAGATGGAGCTCTGCTGTCACACTTCAGGGATTCTCTCTTTCTTTCTTTCTTTCTTTCTTTCTTTCTTTCTTTCTTTCTTTCTTTCTTTCTTTCTTTCTTTCTTTCTTTCTTTCTTTCTTTCTTTCTTTCTTTCTTTCTTTCTTTCTTATCAGACTTGTAGTTTTACCTCCGCCACAGAGGAAATGTAGTTGCCACTGTTTGTTTGTTTGCTTGTTTGTCTGACTGTCAGTAAAATAAGGAGGAAGTTCTGAACAGATGTGGGTGAATCTTCCTGGAAGGATTGTTCATCACTGGTCCAGAGCGGGAGCTGCCTGGTGGTCTACCACCTCCTAATGCAGGGGTCGGCAACCCGCGGCTCCGGAGCTGCATGCGGCTCTTTAGTCCCTCTGTTGCGGCTCCCTGCATTGGAAAATGAATTAATGACTATTCTACTAAAGTCTATTGTATTTTGGTTGGTTCACTTTAATAATGTGATTCTAAAAGACCAAGACAAATGTCCCCTTGAGAGACAATAAAGTTTCTTATCTTATTCTAAATTTGAGGATTATGATGATCCCTCTGAGGGATTCATGTACAGTTGCGCACTTTTCCCGAGTTCTCCGAGCACTGCAAATGCAGCACGTGAAATAAAATCCAACTCAACTATTAAAATAAAGACATAATTTATGTTTTACCATTTTGCAAAGCAGCCCATTGAGTGTCAGGTGCAACAAGCAGGTAACTGCAGTGAAACGACGAGTAACTGTCCAGCAAGATGATGCGTCTCACAAACCTTTACGCAGCCAATCAGTGTTAATAACTGCACTTCATGCTCACGTGCCGCTATTGTGCAGCATAGCATGATACAGCCCTATTGAATCAGCAATCACGGAATTAAACATTAAAAACGGAATTAATTACAAACAAAGAACATCACTGAGTGTGGACGTGCCGCGGAGCGCTGAACTTTCCTCCTGGCGCACTGTCCCACGAACGCCTCACAGCGGAGCGTCTCTGTTGCGCTGTTGCTGCAGTTCTGGCATTTAAAGTGAATAATAAACGAGCAAAAGCTTATTTGTCCACTCCGACCCTGTCATGCTACGCTTTGATCACTTCTCCAGCAGGTAGGCCGACGGTAGAGAAGAAAAGTGTCTGATGCACTGAGCATGTTCAGCGCTGCGTGGGCAGATTCATTTGTTTTCACTGCTGACCAGATTCTTTTGCGTAGCTGTTCATATTTTGTGAAACAGTAATTTCATTTTTCGGGTAGCTTTCTGCACGCGCCAGTAAAAGGATGACGGCACAGACAGGACAGCGTGTTTGGTTTGCTGCTGGTAGATTATTAAAGCTGCGTCTTTTTCCATCCTACATAAATACAACAAATAAAATAGATTTAAAAAAAAAAAAAGTGACCTTCAACCCGACGTCTTTTCTTTTTTTTAGTTTAAAATGTTTTTTTGCTGGATGCAGAAATGTGATTTCGTTTTCTCGTTTTTATGTTAAATGCAACACATTTAACGATAAAGTTTTATTTAATTATCAATGTTAAAAGTCAGTTGATGCTCCAGTGTTTTCTTTATTGTAGGAAACGGGTCTAAAAGGCTGTTTGGCTGAAACAGGTTGCCGACCGGCTTATTTAAGACTTTTACATTTTTGCGGCTCCAGACAGATTTGTTTTTCGTTTTTTTGGTCCAATATGGCTCTTTGAACATTTTGGGTTGCCGACCCCTGTCCTAATGCATCATCACATGTCAGCCAGGTGGTCTAAAGATTGACCTTCTGAGCTGGAGGTTTAGTTGGGGGGGGGGATTCTGTTCCCTCCAGGCAGACGTTCCTGAACCCCAACAGAGAGAGACCTCTTTTTCTTTATTAGTTCATGAAATAATTGAAGTATTATCTCCACATAATGATGTTTAACCTGGTTTTTCAAGCACAGCTACTTTCTGGACTCTGATCTGGACTCTGATCTGGACTCTGGTCTAAACTCTGGTTTGGACTCTGGTTTGGACTCTGGCCTGGACTCTGGTCTGGACTCTGACCTGGTCCAGACTTGTATGAGCAGCTCAGTGAGCATGTGGAGGTGGAGGAACCTGATTGGTGTAGAAGTTTACTCGGTAACAGAGGTGCTTTGTAGATGTGTCCTCTGATTTGTCCACCTGTCTGTCCTCCACAGGTGGTGTCCTACCATTTCTGCCAGGCAGACAACTGCCATACCTGCCTGGTCCCAGAGTTTGTCCACAACATGGCGGCCATGCTGAGTGACGCCCCGCAGCTGGTTGCCTACCGAGAGCTGCTACACCGGTCGCCGCAGCTACAGAGCATGCTCAGTCTGCGCTCCTGCATCCAGGATCCCAGCTCCGCGCTCCAGAGAGGAATCCTGGAACCGCTGGACGCTCTCCTCAGAGGTGGCTTCAGATGTTGGCACTGGCTCTGGTAGCTGGTCATGATTCTCACCGTTTCCTTTGCTTCTTTTAGAGAGGAAGTTTCACGTGGAGGGGGCGGGGCTTATCGTGCTGATCGATGGCCTAAATGAGGCAGAATTCCACCGTCCGGATTACGGGGACACACTGACGTCCTTCCTGTCCCGGAACATCCAGAAGTTCCCTCCATGGTTAAAGGTCATCTCCACCGTCAGAACTAGTCAGCAGGTGAACATTTACTGCTTCATCATCAATTGTGGCCGTTCCAGATCAGCAGCAACCAGCAACCAGCACGTTGCTCAGCACAGTGGGCATGGCCATGGGCAGCTGCACCGGTTATACCAAGGCTTTGTAGATCCAACCTGGACCAGTGAATCAGTTCAAATCAGATATATTCTGCCATTAATGGTCAATGCAAATAGCTTATAGATGTTTCTGCATAATAAACCAACTGGTCCGTCGCATTAACAGCTGAATCCTGGAGAGGAGGAAACGAGACAGAAGTTGAGGTGAAATGAGGGCTAACTACCCTGAGGGGCGCAGTCTTGTCTGTGAGGTGAGGGCTTGTTATCCTGGGGGGGTGCAGTCTTGTCAGTGAAGTCGGGGTTGATACCTTGGGGGGGGGGGGGGGGGGGGGGGGCAGTCTTTTTTTTTTTTTTTTTTTTACTTGTCCTGTCCAGCATCATAGCAAGCGGAATGGAAATCTGATTGCTTTATTCTGTTGAACAGTTTTGCTTTACCAAGGGGAGGTTTATGAACATAAGGCTCCTCTTGATATCATGTTTATTCATTTTATTTCTTTATTAAACATTTGTCTATGACAGCATTCCATTTCATACTGCTGGGCTTGACAAGGGAGAAATGAAAGTTAACAGAGGTAATGATAGAAAGTGAAACAGAGAGAGAGGAGTAAGGAAGAGGAAGAGAGAGAGGAGAGAAAACATGAATCCACTTCCACAGTTCACTGGTGCATCTGTACCGCGATCCCTAAACAACCAAGGTCTCTGTTGGAAAACAAAACAAGCAATCCCCTACAGGAGGACCTGCAGGTGGATAAATATCCTCAGATCATACAAACACACGCAGAACTACGCAGAGAAGAGGTACAACCTAGTCAGCGCGATGGGAAGTAGAGAAGAGGTACAACCTAGTCAGAGCAATGGAAAACAGTGTCACAGCATCAACATGCATAATAAAGGGTCTCCATGGTGATACAGTCATGCAGATGCAGCCTCGTCTCTGCAAGGAGGAGGAAGCCCGCAAGGCTCATGACCCAGGCCCCCAGCAGCCACCCAGAGGCCCAGATCCGAGCCGCCCCCCCAAAAGAACGGACATGCATCCCCCAGAGGGCGGCAAAAGGTGGCCCCAGCCGGAGCCCCTTGCGGTCTGGGGGCCCAGGCCCCAGCGGACCAAGACCAGCAGCTGCCGATCCCACTGGGCGTAGGCCGCCCCCAAGGCAGGGACAGCGCCGGGCCCAGGGCCCAAGTGGCCAGGAGCAGCCCCCCACCTGACCCAGGCGGCCCAACCGAAACCCAGGAGGACTGGACCCCCCAGACAACAACCCCCCCCCCCCCCCCCCAGGACAGGCCAGCCCCCACCCCGACGTCCCTGCCCCACACACCTGACACCAGGGCGCCACCACCACTACCACTCCACACACACACTTCCCACACACATACCCCTACACCCACATGCACTCCCCCCACACCCACATGCACCCACTCGCTCCGCTCTCCAACCTCACACACCCACACTCACTCCCCCCCCCACCCCCAGCACTCTCCTCGCTCTACCCTCCACACCTACCCCCACCTCATGATACCCTCTAACACATACATGCACTCCCCCCACACACCTGCACTGACCCCTCCCTCCACCCCACACATACGCCCCCACCTCCCTATACCCCAATACCCCCATACACTCCCCCCTTACATATCCACCCCCACCCTTCCCTCTGACCTGTCACACTCCCGCCCTTCTTTCTTCAGCCCCTCACAACCATCCCTACCAGACACTCACAAGCATACGCCTCCTTCCTCCATCCCCCCTTTCCTCCAACCACTTACCCACATCTCCTCCCTCTTCCAGCCCTTCCCCCCCCCCCTCCTCTTCACACTCTCATTCATTTGTTCTCACACATCCACCTCACTCTTACCATTGCCTCCGTGCCTCCTGGGTGGTAGCCAGGGCCGGGAAAGGAGCCGCAAGGTCCAAGCCCCCAGTACGTTCCTCCCCACCCCACCCACCCTCCATCCCCCCCCCCACCCCCGGACACAGCAGGCCGGGCATCCCCAGAGCCAGCAGATTCCCCGCAATGCAGCCGGCCATAACCACTAGCGTGTGAAGCAGCCACTACCCCACCATCCCCCCAGTAGCGCCGGGGAGACCGGGGTAGAAAAGAACCCCCCCCCCGCTCATGACTGTGTGTAAGATTTGTGTTGTTTGCAGTTAAAACTGAGAGGCAGTGCCAAGTCATGAAGGGAGTGGGGTTGCGTAGGTGGTATGACCACCCAACCGGCCCCCCCTCTTTCCACATGCTATATGGCCCGCCTCTCAGAAGTGGCCGTGAGTTGTAGGTGTCTAAGTGTGGTTAAAGCTGGAGAGCAGGCTGTCTCCAGATGCGGCAAACAAAGGCACTTTGGTGCCCCCCCTCACCACGCCCACTTGACATGCGCCCTCCCCAAGACCCTACGTGTGTGTGTGTGAGGTAGAGCAGAGAGTGAGAGAGGTCTTGGGAAGAGAGACCAGGGGGGTATGAATTCCCCTCTGGAAGATGAGCCGTTACCGGCATTAGGTACTGGGGGGGGCACAGTCTTGTCAGTGAGGTGAGGGCTCGTTATCCTGGGGGGCACAGTATTGTTGATGAGGTGAGGGCTTGTTATCCAGGGGGGTGCAGTCTTGTTGATGACGCGAGGGCTCAATACCCTGGTGGGGGCAGTCTTATCAATGAGGTGAGAACTTGCTACCCTTGGGGGGTGCAGTCTTGTCAATGAGGGGGAGGCTTGTTACCCTGGGGGGTGCAGTTTCTAATCCAACCATTAATGTGTTAAATGTGTAAATGCTGCTGATGTGCAGGTGAGGCTGCTCTCTGAAACACAACAGAGCCCTATCAGCTGCGTAGACTAGCAGAAAATACTCTAGATGAGTTCACACTGGGCTTTTTTTCCATCAGGACATCACTTGCTCTTTACCGTTTCACCGGATCTCTCTGGACTGGATGGAGGAGAGCAGCGCCATAGACCAGGACCTTCAGGTAGGGTAGACACTGACCAGGTTCTCCATCCATCTCAGGGTCTTGATCTGTACGTGACCTCTATGTGTGTGTTTGTTTCCAGGGTTACCTGATGCAGCGCATCCACAGCAGTGCTGAGATCCAGAGCAACGTGTCTCTGAGTAACGGCCGCCTGGACAACACGGCGCTGGCCAAGCTGACCGGCCACCTGAAGAGCCTGAGCAGAGGCTCGTACCTCTACCTGAAGCTGACGCTGGACCTGATCGAAGGAGGGTACCTGGTCCTGAAGAGCTCCAGCTTTAAGGTGAGGAAGGACGGGCCCAGGTCAAGTGAAGGACGCACAGCTTGGAAAATAAAATGTGTGTGTGTGTGTAGGTGGTTCCCGTGAGTCTGGCGGAGGTGTACCTGCTGCAGCTCAACATGCGGTTTCCCACCCAGTCGTCTTTCCAGCGGGTTCTGCCTCTGCTCAGCGTCACAGCGGCCTCGCTGCACCCGCTGACGGACCAGCAGGTCTGCCCACTGCTCTACCTTTGACTTCCTTACCGCCAACACACAAGAAATGTTCGATTTTATATTCATTTTACAACTTTTCTTTTTTACTATTCACACTATTGAAAAAAAATCAATTAAAAAAATGTATAAAATTCTAATCAAAATTAAAAATATTTACATACAGTGTTAAACAAATTTATGACTACAATCGTAAAAACTGAGAAAACATAAATAATAAATATATATATATATACAGTATGTGTGTGTGTGTGTGTGTATATATGTGTGTGTGTATTCATACCCTCCAGATAAAGAAGAGAAAAGAATTAGTGAAATAAGTAGAAATTGACAAAAGTAATAATAAATTAAAATTCTATGAAAAATCATGACTGTTTTTTAATTGTGGTTTGAAAGAAATATTTAAAAACAAACACACGAAAATAAAAGAGGTAAACAAGCATGAAGGGGCTCCGAAGCTAAAATGTTGTTTAGCAACACTTTGGGACAATCACTGCAATCAGATGTTTCCTGATACGTCCAATCAGACGTCTGCACCTGTTGTAGGGTATGTTGGTCCACTGTTCATGGAAAAGGTGCTCTAATGTGTCTGGGACAGTTTTGTTTATCTTTTTTTAAAAATTATTTTATTTTTTTTAATCTTACAGTTCAAAAGCAATGTTTTATTCCATTAAATTGTAATTTGGTAAAATTCTATTTATTATTAGTTTCTTTAGTTTCTTGTTATCTGAATTACTCTTGTGAATTTAGCCTTTTTTTTCATTCAAGGGTATGAATAATTTTGCTATATACAAATATACATACATATACATACAATATATATATATATATATATATATATATATATATATATATATATATATATACTGTATATGCATATATTTAAAATTTTAGTTTAAGTCTTTTCAGATTTCCTTTTTTCAGAATAATTGGATAAGCATGCTGTGGTGTGAAAACATCATTGATGAACTTTTTACACAAAAGTTGCCTTCACACTGTCATTATTAGCATGTTAGCGTTAAGCTTAGCTGTTATCCTGGTGCGATCATTTAGAGCCAGCTCCTCCTGTCTCCACGCTTGCCCGTTAACCTCGGCTGTGCATGTCATCCTCCAGCTGTTGGAGGTGGTGAACTCGGGCTGTGTGAGTGGAGGAACCATGCAGTGGCCGGAGCTCGTGCAGCGTCTGGAGCAACTCTCGTCCTTCCTGTCGCGGCGCAGTGACGGCAGCAGGATGCTGAACCATGCCTCCTTCAGGGAGTGGCTGGTGTGGAGGGAGGAGGGCCAGGACGACAGGTTCCTCTGTGACCCCAGGTATGGCAGGGCAGAGGAAGAGTGTGATGAGGAAGGAGGAGAGAGGCAGAGGGAGTGACCTGCTGTGTTTGTCTCCAGGAGTGGACACACCCTGCTGGCCTTCTGGCTCTGCAGGCAGGACGGGAAGCTGAGCCGGCAGCAGACGCTGGAGCTGGGGCATCACATCCTGAAGGCTCACATCTACAAGGTGTGTCCACACACACACCGACCACCAGCTTCGGTCCAACCCCAGCTACCCCGACCCTCGCCTGGGACGGAGCTGCTGGTTCTTGCACAGCAAGGGTAGAAACCAGAGCAGGAGCTCTGAGCTCGTTAGGAAATCTTTATCCTGAAGACAGAATTCATGGATGTGAAGCGTTGGCTGGCTGAGGACGAGGACGAGACGTGGCTGTTAGTGTCCAATATCTGATCAGAGGCTGAACTCGTTCCCAGAAAGCCCCTGCTGGGTTTCAGCCGCTAACAGCTGCTGCAGGCGCAAACCCACGGCTTTGTAGGAAATTAAAATGAAGCTCTACTTCATTTACATTTCACAAGAAAATTTGATCTAATATGTGATCTATTAGATGTGCATTCAATAGATTTATTATCAGATAAATGATCAATCATCTGCTGACAGAACAATCATAACACGGCATGAGTGACCATGTCCTCCCTGCTCTGCAGCAGCTGCTGCATCATCATGACGTGTCTGATACATGGTTCCAGGAGGAAGACTGATGACGTTTCCCTCCTCACTCTGATCCAGAGAGGATCTCTGCAGAGGGTTTACCTGCTACATGCCAGCACGCCGACAGCCACGATGACGCTGACTGGTTGTCAGGGGTTGAACGCCTGCAGTCAGGTTCTGGTTCCAGTCAGGTTCTGGTTCAGGTCAGGTTCTGGTTCCAGTCAGGTTCCAGTTCCAGGCAGGTTCTAGTTCCAGTCAGGTTCAAATCAAATCAAAGATACTTTATTCGATCCCTGAGGGGAAATTCATGTTTCAGTACAACCTGTCCAAGACACACAGACAAAAACATAACAAGACAGAATCAGGCAGACCGTGGTAAAGCAGGACGCACCTTTGCAGAAAGACAACGGTGACATGAGGAAAGACGGGTAGGTGGTAAAGTCTGGTTCTGGTCAAGTTCCGGTTCCAGTCAGGTTCCGGTTCCAGCCAGGTTCTGGTTCCAGTCAAGTTCCAGTTCCAGTCAGGTTCCGGTTCCAGTCAGGTTCTGGTCAAGTTCTGGTTCCAGTCAGGTTCTGGTTCCAGCCAGGTTCTGGTTCCAGTCAAGTTCTGGTTCCAGTCAAGTTCCAGTTCCAGTCAGGTTCCGGTTCCAGTCAGGTTCTGGTCAAGTTCTGGTTCCAGTCAGGTTCTGGTTCCAGCCAGGTTCTGGTTCCAGTCAGGTTCTGGTTCCAGTCAAGTTCCAGTTCCAGTCAGATTCAGGTTCCAGTCAGGTTCTGGTCAAGTTCCGGTTCCAGTCAGGTTCTGGTTCCAGCCAGGTTCTGGTTTCAGTCAAGTTCCAGTTCCAGTCAGGTTCTGGTTCAGGTTCCAGTCAGGTTCTGGTTCCAGTCAGGTTCCAGTTCCAGTCAGATTCAGGTTCCAGTCAGGTTCTGGTCAAGTTCCGGTTCCAGTCAGGTTCCAGTTCCAGCCAGGTTCCGGTTCCAGTCAGGCTCAGGTTCCAGTCAGGTTCTGGTTAAGTTCCGGTCCAGCCGGTCAGGTTACAGTCAAGTTCCAGTTCCAGTCAGGTTCTGGTTCAGGTTCCAGTCAGGTTCTGGTTCCAGTTCAGGTTCTAGTCAGGTTCGGCAGGCAGGTTCTAGTTCCAGTCGGGTTCAGGTTCTGGTTCCAGTCAGGTTCAGGTTCAGGTTTGGATCAGGTTCTGGTTCTGGTTCCAGTCAGGTTCCAGTTCCAGGCAGGTTCGAGTTCCAGTCGGGTTCAGGTTCTGGTTCTCGTCAGGTTCAGGTTCAGGTTTGGATCAGGTTCTGATTCCAGTCAGGAACCGCTGTCTTGATGGTCCTGGAGACCCTCCATGACGGGTTCCCTGTATCAGGTGTGGACTGTGAACATGTGGACCTGCAGAACCGTGTTTGACCATCTGAGCGGTTCCAGTTCCTCATCACTGATGTCAAATCTGGAGTGTGTTGACACAGCGAGG
>JALJCO010001296.1:0-11744 GCA_023101725.1 Atherinomorus stipes
ATGTTTCTAATCCGATTAACTGGACAGACTCTTTTATCTGGATTTTTCAGTGAATAATCAACTTTAGATATTTGTAGTCTGTATTCATCGGTTGTTACGGTAACAATGTAAACATCAGTAACAACTAAGTAACGTTGATGTCTTTATTTTAAAGTGGTTTGTAACCTTTAGCTTTTACTTGCACAGACTCTTGTTCCTGGTGTTGTCCTTCATAACTCAGTAGCATCACAGTAACAAGGTTCAGTTCTGCTGCTCTGGGTTTGATATCAGTGTTTTCTTACACCCCTCTGCATTCCCACCGGCAGTACGAGAGACTGCCAGTGGGAATGGGGTAGGTAGGGGTAGAGGGGTAGGTAAAATCCAGGAAAACTGCACAAGCTTTCATTCATCTTCCTGCTGCAGCTCAACTTTCCTGCTGTTGTATTCTTTGATATTGACATGTTTAATGTTTTTGTAAAAATAAACTTGTATTCAAACTTTGATCAGTCTCCATTTGATGTTGTGGGTTTTGCTGGTAGTTTTCCAGTTATATACTGACTCAATTCCTGTCATGCTCACAATCAAAGATTCTTCACCTGTTATCATTACTTCCTATTAGGGAATGGTTAGCCATGGAGAACACCAGGTCATTCTGGGGGAACATGAATGAGTCCCATTTGGCCCCTTTTTACACACTAGAAATTTCTGGATCAAACTGCTGGGTTAAAAAGGTACCAACTAATTTCTGGGTTATTTCAACCAAGACAGTTGGGTTGTTGCCCCAACTTCTGGGTTAAATAACCCAACATTGTAGTCAATATAACCCAACATCTGGGTCAAATATTCAACCCAAAAGTTGGGTAAAAAAAAAAAAAAAAAATTGTCTGGGTTGGTCCCTCTTTAAACTGGCAGTGGGTCAAGAATAACCCATCGTGGGTTAATTTTGACCCAGGAGTTTTTAGTGGGTTGACACCATTTATTTTATATTTATTGGTCTGATTGACTCTTAAAACTTATTGACCTGTGACCGACTGGGTAAAACACTGCCCCCCTCCCCTGTACATCAGGAAGGCAGCCATGGAGGTGTTCTCTATCTTCAGGTACCCCGGTGTTTACCTCAGAGATGACCTCACCTGGAGCAACAACACTTCCTGTCTGGTTATGAAAGCTCACCAACTTCCTGAGGACACTTAGGGATGCTGGACTGAGAAGACCAGCACTGTCTTCCTTCTACAGAAGTAGAACACCACAGAGAGGAAGACTCTGAACAGAAGTATGACGCTGTACAGAGGATTGTGGGGAACAGCTTCCTCACCACCACCACAGACATCTACAACACCAGGAAGGTAGATTGCTTACATTTTAGGGTCTTTATTTGATTTTCTAACAAAATGTATTATGGGAGACACTTTTACATTAAAGCAGAACTTAGTAACTTCAGTTCGCGGCTCCCCCTAGTCTTGTCCTTTCACTGTCGTAAAGTTCAACCCCCCTACACCCCCACAGCACACAGACGGCTTCTCTACCTGTCTTTCCTCTATTTTGATCCCTGGATATATTTCTAAGCTTTTACTAGCTTGTTGATGCTACTTTGCTGTGTTGGTAGCAGCACCACGTCTCCCTCTGCTCAAAGTGGAGTCCTGTCTCTCATTAAAACGGGACGTTTTACCCGCGATTTGCGGGTAAATATGCCGTGGATTATATTTTTCTCTGGTGTTGGCGGGTAGCAGGTAAGAATAAGAACTTTTATCTACTTTTTGCGGACGTGACAAGTGATTATTGAGCCTGAAGCGGTGATGCTTCACCCGGCGCCCAGGCAGCGCAAGATACGTGAATCACTCTGGTCCAGCAAAGAGTTGGTTATGAGAGCCAGGAGCCGTGTTTAGGTGGTGTGAAGCTAAAGAAATGTTTTCTTCGAATTAGCGCTGGTAGTCTGGTTAAAATCAGAGCTGGAAGCAGCTCGGTAGATAGGGGACCTGAGTACCGTACAGCGGTTTCTGTTGTCGCAAGTTCTGCTCGGGTCGGCGCAGGCAAATTTGCATTGAGCTGCTCACAGGCCAGAGGCCCCGGCGGGAGGGGGGGGAACATTGAATCGCTCCATAAACACTTATAGCCCCACAGGGATTCAGAAAAGCATTTATTGAGGTAAAAAAGTTACTGAGTTCTGCTTTAAATCTTATAATAGATATAAAGGGTTCAAATCAAGGCAGCAAATCATTACTTCTATTTATAGGAATGACAGTAACATACCTCCTCCAGAAGGGGGCGTCCTAAGCAATTGCCTGTCTGGCTGTTGACAGGAGTCATTTCCAGCTGTGTGCATGGATTTATGAGCATAAGCATGAAAAGTTGCCATCATTACACAGACATTATGGGTGCAGTTCACATAATATACAAATACAACATGATTTAATAAAAGAATGAAAAAAGCCAGTGAGCCAGCTGTTTTCTAATTTCTTCTTTCTTTGTTTTTCTCTTTAGCTGCAGAAGCTGGTTTGTATATTTGGTCAGTGGATGTGAAGAAGAAATCAGCTGCAGGGGTGTTAGTTAGTAGTGTTTGAATGAAAAGGATGAGTTAGAAGTGTTAGAACTTTTTGAAACTTGTAGACAACCTTTAATCTCATGATTGGTCAGGAAATTACTCTATTGACTACTTATTATAAGTTATTAAATACTTATCTAACTACAAAGTCTCTCTTTTCTCCTTTTTCTTATTTTTTTCTTCTAGTAATAAAGGTTAATTTAAATTAGCAGAAGTTCAACAAGGAAGTTACGAAACAGGAAGAGGCAGTTCGTCATTGGTATAAGTGGGCTGACAGACTTTTAGACGCCGTCTGATCTCACGAAGATGTTTTTCTGATGGTTCTCTTCAGATGCTGCAGTTTCAGCCTTTCTCCTGATCTGAAGTGGAAATATTCCTCAGAAGCAAAGTGATATATTATCAGAGCTGGAAGTGAGGATGGAGCAGACTTTGCTCTGTGTGATGGAGTTGCTGTGTAAGTACATCACTTTCTGTGTTGAAACAGTGCAGATGAAGGAAACTGACAGTTTCAATTCAGAGATCTCAAACTCTTCATCTTAAAGTTTGGTGCTTAATGCTGGTTTAGCACCAAACTAAACCAGCTGGTTGCTGGTTCTTATTTTTTCTTTGTATTTGTTTTACATTTGACATTGTCACACTTCCTTCCTCATGTCTGACTTTATCATAAGTGTTAATTTCTTCTAGATATGTAATGAAATGTCACAAATCTTCCTTTTAGTGCTGAATTCATTCTTCCACTGTGAGCATGCTGAAGGTAAGTGAACATCTTTCTTTCTTTACTCGTTCATTTGTCATCAGATTTATCACTGAGCTTCTGTATATCTTGATGCCTATAGAATATATACAAAGTAAATCAATGAGTCATTGCACATATTTCACAGTTTCACACATCTCTTATCTGTTATAGTAGCTGTGAAATGACTGCAGTGCTTATTCTAGTTCTTGATGTCACTTGTGTGAAGAACCACAAAGTTATCAGTTTATTCTCAGACCTCAGAAACTAAACACTGTGCCGAAACAAAGCAACTGCAGTTTTGCATTATGCCTTTATTTTTCCCAAATAATATTGATTTCTTTGGTTATTATGGCAACATGATTTAAAAACAAGCACATTTCAAGCAACATAATCATCTTTCTATAATTTTTCAAAATTGAAAGATTTTACAAAAGATCTTGTTGCTTTTTCTAACAACTGGAGCATCTTTCTGATTGGCTCACATGCTGGATGGTCTAATTCCAAGCGGAATGAAACATTAACATTATCACTTTAAATGTGTAAAATAATTTCTAAATGACTTTAATTGTACCTTTAAACGCAATAATATTACATCGGCTACTCAGGCCCTGATTTACTAATATCCTAAATAAAGAGTGCTAGATTGTGTGCGGTGCATATTCATTGTGTGTGCTGTGCGTTTATCATTTTCAATGATCAACAAAAATTTCTTGCACAATGGATAACAGGTGCAAACAGCAAGTTTTAATTGAGGATTTAGCGTGCGCTATTGATTTACCACGGAAAGTTCAGGACAGCAAGAAAGTGATAAATGCAAACTGAAATTTGACCAGATTGACATAGAAATGTTAGTGGAAATAAAAAATATCATTTAAATAAGTATAATAATTATTGCGGTAAATGGACTGTACTTACATAGCACTTTTCCAGTCATACTGTACCAACCAATCAAAGCATTTTACACCACACGTCACATTCATTCAGTCACACACACATTCATACAGAGATAGGCACACCAGTAGGCAACGTAGGGTTCAGAGTCTTGCCCAAGGACAGTTCAGCTTGTAGGAGGGCTAGGATCGATCCCCCAACCCACTACAGCAATTGCTACAGCCGCCCCAATTACTGAATAATAATTGTTAAATGAAAATGGTACAACAGGTATCACTCATCAGAAAAGGCCGGTCTAGGAGGACATGGATAAGCAGTTGCTGGCTAATTCTGTTAGCCAGCAACAGCATGCAGTCCAATAGGTTTCTAGTGTAAACAGCACCAACTGTTGTTATTGATAACATTCTCACGGTGGTATGTTCTTGAAGACATTGCATTAAAATGTGTTGTTTTATTTTAAAACACTAACACCAAACTGGGCTGGTGTTATGGTGATATTGTTATAATGTCTTTGGGATTTTTCTTGCTAATACTGCAGTTGTATGCTCACAAATGATCTATTTTGGAGATGAGTTGGTTCAGCTGGAATGCCAACTGGTAATGTTCTCACCTACTCTCAAGCGCAATGATTTACGAGGTACCTAGAATGTACCATCTGTCATGTACTGTGTGGTCTGGCAGCTTGTGAGTTTAAACTATTGTGCAATAGTGTGTGAAAACAGTGTTGCTGTCAGATCCAGACTTAAAGGGACTTGAGACAAGATTAAGAAATGAGACTCGTGACTGGCGATTCGAGTAACTGCAGCCACAAGCCAAGCCATCATGGGAGTGTGCACAAACTGAAGCTATAACCCATGCTTGTTTATTCTTTCACAATTGCTGCCTCTAGACACTTTAAGAATGTATCTATGGCCAGATCTGTCTCTGAGAAAAGTAAAATGCTGAATTGAAAAGGGATCTTACATCTTTTTACCATTTTTTTTGTTGTTTTACACTCCCTTTTACCTAAAAAAGTAGTAACATTACTATAAAGCGTTACTTCATAATACTAATCCTTTTCTCATATTTATTTGTAGACATTTTAAGGATAAAGGTTTTTATTCTCCTCAGGTGAGACTGCACATTTTTTTTGGGGCCCTAAAGATGTGGTCTATGCATTTGCATCACTAATATAACAGGTTTTGTGGGTGACAGTGGGGGCAACAACCATTCCGACATTCCTCCACTCCACCAGCCGTTATTGGATTGGGATTGATTTGTGTATTTGAACGTAGGAGTAGTACTGTTCATTGGGCCTCTAGACCAGGGGTCGGCAACCCGCGGCTCCGGAGCCGCATGCGGCTCTTTAGTCCCTCTGTTGCGGCTCCCTGGCATTGGAAAATGAATTAATGACTATTCTACTAAAGTGTATTGTATTTTGGTTGGTTCACTTTAATAATGTGATTCTAAAAGACCAAGACAAATGTCCCCTTGAGAGACAATAAAGTTTCTTATCTTATTCTAAATTTGAGGATTATGATGATCCCTCTGAGGGATTCATGTACAGTTGCGCACTTTTCCCGAGTTCTCCGAGCACTGCAAATGCAGCACGTGAAATAAAATCCAACTCAACTATTGAAATAAAGACATAATTTATATTTTACCATTTTGCAAAGCAGCCCATTGAGTGTCAGGTGCAACAAGCAGGTAACTGCAGTGAAACGGCGAGTAACTGTCCAGCATGCTATGATGCGTCTCACAAACCTTTACGCAGCCAATCAGTGTTAATAACTGCACTTCATGCTCACGTGCCGCTATTGTGCAGCATAGCATGATACAGCCCTATTGAATCAGCAATCACGGAATTAAACATTAAAAACGGAATTAATTACAAACAAAGAATATCACTGAGTGTGGACGTGCCGCGGAGCGCTGAACTTTCCTCCTGGCGCACTATCCCACGAACGCCTCACAGCGGAGCGTCTCTGTTGCGCTGTTGCTGCAGTTCTGGCATTTAAAGTGAATAATAAACGAGCAAAAGCTTATTTATCCACTCCGACCCTGTCATGCTGCGCTTTGATCACTTCTCCAGCCAGGTAGGCCGACGATGGAGAAGAAAAGTGTCTGATGCACTGAGCGTGTTCAGCGCTGCGTGGGCAGATTCATTTGTTTTCACTGCTGACCAGATTATTTTGCGTAGCTATGTTCATATTTTGTGAAACAGTAATTTCATTTTTCGGGTAGCTTACTGCACGCGCCAGTAAAAGGATGACGGCACAGACAGGACAGCGTGTTTGGTTTGCTGCTGGTAGATTATTAAAGCTGCGTCATTTTCCATCCTACATAAATACAACAACTAAAATAGATTTTTTTTTTTTTTTTAAAAGTGACCTTCAACCCGACGTCTTTTCTTTTTTTTTAGTTTAAAATATTTTTCTTGCTGGATGCAGAAATGTGATTTCGTTTTCTCGTTTTTATGTTAAATGCAACACATTTAACGTTAACGTTTTATTTAATTATCAATGTTAAAAGTCAGTTGATGCTCCAGTGTTTTCTTTATTGTAGGAAACGGGTCTAAAAGGCTGTTTGGCTGAAACAGGTTGCCGACCGGCTTATTTAAGACTTTTACATTTTTGCGGCTCCAGACAGATTTGTTTTTCGTTTTTTGGTCCAATATGGCTCTTTGAACATTTTGGGTTGCCGACCCCTGCTCTAGACACTTTCAAGAATGTATCTATGGCCAGATCTGTCTCTGAGTAAAAGTAAATTGCTGAATTGAAAAGGGATCTTACATCTCTTTACCATTTTTTTGTTGTTTTACACTCCTTTTTACCTAAAAAAGTAGTAACATTACTATAAAGCGTTACTTTATAATACTAATCCTTTTCTCATCCTATATTTATTTGTAGACATTTTAAGGATAAAGAGTTTTTATTCTCCTCAGGTGAGACTGCACATTTATTTTTGGGGCCCTCAAAGATGTGGAATCCTATGCATTTGCATCACTAATATAACAGGATATTTGCTGGCGTTGACATGTCTGGGGGGCAACAACCATTCCGACATTCCTCCACTCCACCATGTGTCCCCAATTGCCCCTCCTCAAGTCCCACCCCCCATGGTTACAGTTGCTAAGTCTGACAAGCTTTCTTTTTTAGCTAATTTCTGCCTACATAAACATGAATTGCGCAGCGATTTCTGTGAACATTTTCCGAAGGAAATTGTATTAAATTTCTGGAGTAATAACTGGGAAATATCAGAGGGGGCTAGACAGAGAGGACTGCGGGATGCATCTGTGGAATTCATTATCATTTGTTGGTGGAGTAATGTTGATGAAGAGGATATTAAAATCGAAGCGAGGGCTCAGCGTTTATACAGAAAGACTCAGCAATTCCCCGTCTTTATGATTAACGTCCAGAAAAAATGCATAAAGGAATAACAAAGTTCTTGCATTGCAGAGTAAGTCAACATAGTGTTTTATTTTAATCTAACTGTCATGTATGGCTCCAGAAAGTTTTAGGTATCTGATGGGTTTGGGCCTGTTGCTGGATGTTTTCCCTTTGGGTTCAAGCGGATCAGGATGTTGTTCCCACATTTTGGATTTGATCAATACATTGGATCTGATCGGGGTAGCAGATACTGGATCTTATCGGGGCAGCAGCTACTGGACTGAGAAACTCACAGAGAAAACCGTGTTATATTCGTCTCTATGTTTGGCAACCAACGTGACTTACTCATGTTTATCTGGTATATTTGTATAGGCGATAAACAGCTGCCTTACTCCATGTTAAAACAATAACTTTTACTTAGTATTATGCCGCTGTCTTGTAGCTAACAACTGTGCTAGTTGGCGTTAGCATCTTACCTTGGAACAAGCAGTTTGTTCAGCTCCATTTTCAGCCTAATGCAGCTGTGAGTGAGGTCTTCCACACCATTTAATCCATATTCCACACAGTTAAATCCATCATTCATGCCATTTAATCCATATACCATATCTATCCAATTGTGTTTTTTTTGTTTGTTTGTTTGTTTTGAGAAGGCAAAAGATACAACATCACCCAAACATTCTGGATATCTGTCATCAGACTTGAAAATCCCGTCTATGCCCCGTCTATGGAAGTGAAGTTTGACAGAAAGTCCTTTCCTTAGTTATCATTGCTAACGTATGATTGGTCAGTGGCAGTTCTAGGGCAGGGCTGGCAAAGAGTCAGTTGTTGAAATCACAACACTTAAAGGAAAACTTTCCTTTTATTCAACCTGGACCTTATTTCTACAGATCTGGGCATGAAAAAGTTCCTCCTTTTTCTGCCAAAAGTGGTGCACTAACAGTGCACCAATACTGCACTATTACTGGCTGAACCATTTGTCCCGCAAATACGTCATCACGCATGGTGTCCAAACTTGGCGTGTGGAAACATCCTTGTTCTGGGCATTCATTTATGCTCTGAAATTGTTTCCCCTGGGCACACAGGTGTTTCTCTGTGCGATTGAAATAGCACACAAGTGGCTGGAAGTCGGCTGAAAGGGAACTTTTTCATGCCCAGGGGTCTCATTTATAAAACTTTGCGTAGGATCTTACTAAAAGTGTATGTACGCCCAAAACCAAAAGTTTGCGTATGGCAAAAAATATTCAGATTTATAAAACCATCGTACGCACAGATTCAAGCAATTTCCCCTTTATAAATCACACTCTTCCTGGAAGTTTGCGCAGGTGAATTTGGCTCATATTCCGCCTCCTACACGCCCACTTTCTACCATATATGGTCAATGCAAAGCACCTCATGGATGTTTCTGCATATAAATGAGCCAGCTGATCTGAGGCATTTAAAACTGAATTGTGGCGATCGAAAAGAGATTTAAACGTAATTTCGCGGAGACGGAAGTGGAGGTGCTTGTTGGTGAAGTGGAGCCTCACAAAATCATTTTGTTTGGACGTCATAGAAAACACAGATAAACGTATGTCTGCTGAGTGACAGCAGGTTGTTGTGGCGGTGATGATGTGATGGAGGTCTGTTCCAGAAGTGGCTGTGGAGGAAACGCAGTGTCAGAGCGACTGTATTCAGAACACAGAACACCTGTTTGGTGTGGTGCAGCGCGATTCCCCCTCCCGTGCCCTCCCCTCGCCTGTAAACACCTCCGCTGGTCTTTGGTGAGGTTGATGGCTCCACAACGGAGTGCGCTGTGGTCAGTAGCTGCTGATGCGTCGGGGTGGGCACGGTTTCGGTGGTCGGGGTATCTGGAACCAGTTCATAGACAAAAGCGTTGCAAAAGTAAATGTGATTATTAGCCGGTCATCATCATCATCATTGGGCCAGGAAATCCTGAAAATGCGCTCCCTTCTAATTTTCCCATCTGTAGGTCCTCCAGCAGCACTGACGCAGCATTAGTGTCCCCACAGTATTAATTTGTTTATACATCAATCAGTCTGACTGCTGCGCACCTTGTCAGATTCTATGTATCAATGTGGTGAATATATTACCATGATGATCATTGGTAGATGAAGATGATGGTGAGAAAACTTTGATGAAAAGTAAATTTAACACATAAGTTTGCTTACGGACCTTTTTATTTATTTGAAAGGTTCTTATAGGCTAATTTCAGCTCACCTGCAGCATAAATAACGCTGCTGGTTTGAATCCTGTAAAGCCAATACGATTGAAATTTGATATGAAGGGGAAAATAAACGTTTGAGTGTGATAGGACAACACGAGAACCCATGCGGGTTTTGAACTCAGGTCTCCTGTGTAAAAGCCATGGGCACTAACCGCTCTGCCATACAAGGAATTGAGAGATGGACAGCCTGGGCACAATATCACTTAGATGGAAGTGACAGGACCCCGCGCTGCCAGCAGGGGAATCATGATGCACTGTGGTTTCAGTTCCCCACATTACCATCTGTGTCGCCAGTTTCCCCAGTCTCCAAAACCTGCGTACGCATGAGTCAGAGTTAATGTGAGAGACCGCACATTTTCCCGTCAAGTTTGCTTTTTATAAATCCCAACTTTTGCGTGAAAACTGGCGTACGCCAATTTCAGGCCCCATTTTGTGCGTACGCAACGTTTATAAATGAGACCCCAGATCTGTAGGAGTATATGTGCATTTACTCACTGGCAAAGTTTCTGCATCACTTTGAGTCCTTCGGAAGATATTACTTTCACTTGCCCATTGTGGACATCCTGTAAAATGGTGGAGACCGGGCAGCCACTTTATAAGACATTATCTGCAGCAAAACTCCTTAATTTCATCAATGCTTTAAAGGTTGAATATGGAATACGGACAGAACAGCAACATCATGTGTGTCTAGGTTGTAGTTGCAACGGCAGAAAAACAACTCCAGCCGCTGGGATGCCAGGCTCACTGCTGATACGCAAGTGACCAACAGTCTGCAGCATGTCCAACAAGTAATACAGAGGAGCTTATAACTGACAGCTAACGTTAGCCACGTTAGCAAACAAGTTAGCTCACCGATCCAGGAGGAAAGTCGCCATTTCCGTGTTTTGACGCCGTGGAAAACGTTTATGTGGGTCCATTTAGTGAAGTTTTCACCTAAATTTACTCCAGGTTTTGCTCTTCTCAGGTCACTCCTCCTCAGAAACAGATAACAACATCTCCAGGGCTCTGAAGCAGCTGCTTTACTCATCATCTCCACGGTTTTCCCCTGTACCAGCCTAACTGTGCTCAAAATATTGTTTCCACACAGAGATCGTATTTGGCAACCCGCAATTGGGTTTCTGAGAAAAAAATAAAAATAGTATTTATAGAACGCGTAAAAAATTATTTAATAATTATTTATAGGGTAAATATAATTACTTCTAGGAAATGTTGTACTTTCAGTCTGTACCCCCCCCCCCCCCAAACGACCTGTGGAGGTACTATTTTTTTAAAAATATAGCTTTTAATAAAAAATGTTCCATATTCAACCTTTAAGTAGAATGAACGAACAAATGAGAACTATTGTTCTGTGAGTTCAGAGTTTCACAAATTGTGTTTTTGTTGTTGTCTGGGTAGTGAGCTGCTCCTTTCAGCTTTACTACGGAAGCGTGCATCGTGAACGCATGGCCCCAAAAAGTGAGGAGAACACCCTGATAACTAACGGAAAGATAAATCTGGACTCACGGGACGGGAATAGTACTCGTTCGTTCATTCTACTGAAAGTGTTGGCGAAAATCACGGAGTTTTGCTGCTAGTTTGTGGCACCGTTATCCCTATTTTACAGGATGTCCAGCAAACTGTGATTTAATGTAATATCTTCCGAAGGACTCAAAGTGATGGAGAAATTTTACCGGTGAGTAAATGCATGTATGTACTCCTAGAAATAAGTTCCAGGTTGAAAAAAAAAGAAAATTATCCTTTAAATCTATGCCAAATGTTGCGTCATCCTGACAATTAGGGTTAGGGTATGTAGGAGTGGCGGAATGACAGCATGCAACCGACATGTTGCCTGCTGGACTGAATTCTGTCAGGTTCAGTGCCATAATCAGACCTTTGGACTGTTCTCCGTCTCTCTGTCACACTACTGTATCTCTCTGTCTCTGCTCTCCCGTTCTCAGCTCAGGGTTGATAATGTGCAAGACAAACCATTGTTCCACACAAAGTTGCCATCTTTGGCAGTGCCCA
>JALJCO010001299.1:0-10051 GCA_023101725.1 Atherinomorus stipes
GCTGTCACCTGGATGATTAATATAATAACACAAGCCAAGAAACACTGATGCTGTTAGTGGGGGGGTCATTTACACAGTTCATGAACACATCATGAAGCTTAAGACTGATTTGAAAGGTTGTCAGTGCAGTCTAACTACTGGATGGAAGTTAAAAGCATTAAAGCCATGTCACAGAGATGGTATTGCTGGAGAACATATAAGTGATCAGTGCAAAGGCTGGCATGCTTTGACTCAGCTCTGATCCCAACGACATGTTTCCCAATGTCTTCTCATGAAAATCCTTGGTGGTCTCATCTTTCAATCATCTCATGAGAAATCCTGCAGCAGTTTCATCACTGTGAATAACTGCAACAAACAATAATCATTTAAACAGAAAAAAATGTCCAGAAATCAAGAACAAGTCTGACACGTGATCTGGTCTACAGCTAACTAGTTTAACCACCACTTCATGACATCATACCGTATGCAACAAAAGCATGTCGCCTTTATGAATGTACGTGATGCTAACAGTTAGCCTTTAGCAAAGTCAACCCAGCTTGACCTAGATTCTGGGTATATAAGGTTGTAGCACCAAAATTAGGTGAAGCCAATCAAAATGAAGTCAAGTTGGTCTCCGGGTAAAGCTGCATATCATTACCACACCCAACTGTTTTACAGACAAAAGGAGGTCTAGCTGTCAAAACAACCCCCCGCTGTAAAAAGTGACGTTTTTTTTTGTTTTTTTTTCCTTTGGAGTATTTGCATATGCAGTAATGTCAACTACATGAACCAGTTTTTATTGCTATGATGTCATCACTCCTTTAAATGCTGAGTTTAAGGACTTTATCTAGCTTTATAGTTGATCTGGATGCATTAATTTGGCTTCCAGCACTTCAATGAAGAATCTTGGAGTCATTTTTGACCAGGATTTGTCTTTCAACTCACATATTCAACTTTATTGTTTTTTTTAAGGTGTGCTATACAAATACAATTGATTTGATTTTGACTTGCTAACTCTCTAAATGATATGTGAAAGATAACGCTAAACTTAAAGCATAGAGTTTGCTTTTCATGTTGCTTTGAAACTCTCCAGATCTCATGATTGTGCTGTTTGTCAGCCTTCAGTTAATCTTTTCCTCACTCATTGCTGTGCAAAAACCAGTTTAGAGCCAATGTCCAGAGGATGTGTGGCTTGTGTAAAGTAGGGGGGATACCTTTGTTTTTATTCCCGTCCCCCTTTGGAACTAGAATCCGAACCTGAGGCTAGTCTCCTATGAAGCATGTCAGTGGGTAAAACCACGTGGAACACGTGCCGCTCTTCAGTTTAACGCCTCTTTTCAGTTTCCATAACACACATATGTTACAGAATGTATGTTCTTTCACCCCTTCCACAAAATTTTTTCACTATTACCGCCCCCAACTCGTCCCGTGTCTTATTTTCTACCCACTATAGGCAAACTTGTAACCGTTCCTACACTGACTCCTTTGATTTTTGCGCCTTCGCTCACCATCTGTTTAATGCGGTTAGCATGCTCATAACAGAACAATCAGATGTGGGCGCTCACTTTTGCTGTGTTGTCTGGGAAAGCCTGATTTGATGCTGTGCTTGAGTTCATTGTTAGCTCAGATGTTGTCTAAAGCTAAATAATCACGAAAGCCAGAACCTACATTTTAGCTTCTAACTGCTCATCCCTAATCTGAGGAAAGGAATCTGCTCCAGAGATGGAGGCATGTTCATGTCACTGTAAAACTGCTGCTTTTTTTTAAAAGTATGATCTCAAGTAAGATTTCACAGGAGCTGTGTTGATATCTCACAGATGCAATACAAAACATTTCTCCACTTATGGCTCATAGAGAGAATCAATACCTGGGGTTACCGGATTATATATTCTAATAAATTATAAGCAACGTTCCATATTGGCTTTCTTTTTAACAATACCTTATACACTGATATCGTCAAACTCTTCATTTCTGATGTCAACCGATACCGATTTATACAGACAACAGTGAGGTTGTATCTCTCATATTTTGAGAGATAAAACTATATTCTGCTCCGGGAGAAAAGATCCCAAAATCTCCTTAACTCAGCCAGAGGAGTTTATGTTGGACATCTGGCTGCCAGATGTCAGATACTAGCAGGTATTAGATACTACCATGTATCAGGTACTAGCAGGTATTAGATGCTACCATATATCAGATACTAGCAGGTATTAGATACTACCATGTATCAGATACTAACAGGTATTAGATACTACCATATATCAGATACTAGCAGGTATTAGATACTACCATATATCAGATACTAGCAGGTATTAGATACTACCATATATCAGATACTAGCAGGTATTAGATACTACCATATATCAGATACTAACAGGTATTAGATACTACCATATATCAGATACTAGCAGGTATTAGATACTACCATATATCAGATACTAGCAGGTATTAGATACTACCATATATCAGATACTAGCAGGTATTAGATACTACCATATATCAGATACTAGCAGGTATTAGATACTACCATATATCAGATACTAGCAGGTATTAGATACTACCATATATCAGATACTAGCAGGTATTAGATACTACCATATATCAGATACTAGCAGGTATCAGATACTACCATATATCAGATACTAACAGGTATTAGATACTACCATATATCAGATACTAGCAGGTATTAGATACTACCATATATCAGATACTAGCAGGTATTAGATACTACCATATATCAGATACTAGCAGGTATTAGATACTACCATATATCAGATACTAGCAGGTATTAGATACTACCATATATCAGATACTAACAGGTATTAGATACTACCATATATCAGATACTAGCAGGTATTAGATACTACCATATATCAGATACTAGCAGGTATTAGATACTACCATATATCAGATACTAGCAGGTATTAGATACTACCATATATCAGATACTAGCAGGTATTAGATACTACCATATATCAGATACTAACAGGTAATAGATACTACCATATATCAGATACTAGCAGGTATTAGATACTACCATATATCAGATACTAGCAGGTATTAGATACTACCATATATCAGATACTAGCAGGTATTAGATACTACCATATATCAGATACTAGCAGGTATTAGATACTACCATATATCAGATACTAGCAGGTATTAGATACTACCATATATCAGATACTAACAGGTATTAGATACTACCATATATCAGATACTAGCAGGTATTAGATACTACCATATATCAGATACTAGCAGGTATTAGATACTACCATATATCAGATACTAGCAGGTATTAGATACTACCATATATCAGATACTAGCAGGTATTAGATACTACCATATATCAGATACTAACAGGTATTAGATACTACCATATATCAGATACTAGCAGGTATTAGATACTACCATATATCAGATACTAGCAGGTATTAGATACTACCATATATCAGATACTAGCAGGTATTAGATACTACCATATATCAGATACTAGCAGGTATTAGATACTACCATATATCAGATACTAGCAGACATATTATCAGCAGCTTCAAAGCGAGTCAGTCTGTAGCAGAAGCAGCTGCCCCGTAGTCACATGACTCTGAAAGGAATGCTGGGAAATGAAGTTCTTCCACAATAACAGGGACTTTTCTACATGCTAGATCAACCCTAATGAAACAAGATTTCATCAGATTTTGTAACGGAATAATGAGATCCTATGAGATGTTTTTTTTTTTTTTTTTTTTTGAAAACGAAAAACGATAAAACCGATACCAAAAGCCCCAACTTATTTTATATCCACATATTAGATATGTCCAATACAACTGGACATCATTTACATTACAATTAGAATGTAAATGCGAAAAAATTTATTTTGTGTGCATGACTAACAAATACATGAGCACATTAATCAAATCCAATTACAGATTCACATATTTGGTATTTGCTTCCTATGATTATTTTTACATTACAATAACCACGGACCCCTGAGCAAGGTCCTTAACCCCACCAACTGCTCCCTGGCGCTGTAATTGGCTGCACTGCTCCCAGGTTCAACCTCAGATGGGTTAAATACAGAGAATGAATTTCCTAATTGGCTCTCTAATTGGGATTAATAATGAAGTTAATAATAAAGTATGTATTATAATCAAGCTGATGCTGCCCATGTTGACGGGATATTTCAGTATTTTGCAGTGGAAAGTAAAACATGGAAAAGTCATGAGCTGAACTACCTACCACATGGGAATAAACATGTGACATTTGGTATGATGACACGCACTTTAAGCTGTTGCCGATACTAAACATGATGGCAGCAACCTGACTCCCGTTGCACTGAAATCAGTGGTGGAAGGAAAAATGTTGCACGTTTTTTAGTGTAATCACCTCTACACACCCTGTACGCCACACACTTGTCAAACAATGTGTTTTTCTTAGAGGCCTCCATAGCTCTTCTACAATAAGTGCAGGCACCTCCTACTTCTACCCCTACCCATCCACATACAGAAGTATGCTAAGCACATCAGAGTACAGAGTTACGAAGAACCCCAGAGATGGATTCAACGTTGCTGCCAACTATATTTGCTCTTCTGTATTGAGCTCGTTAGCAATGACATCAATCAAATGTTTTAAGTCTGCACTTACCTTCATCACAGCTTTAATCAGGAGATTCTAACTCGTCTATGATGCTGATAAAGAGCTCAGCCCATCCTTGACTCTCACACAGCCTGTTTCAAGGTAGTCTTATTTTGCTTTTCTACATTCTGTTTCAGTCTGTGCAATCTGTCCTCTGAGCTGCACTCTGGGACAACTGTCTCAAAAGACAGTGATTATGAGGATAAGAAGAAGATCGGTCCTTCAGAGTTCAGCTACGGTGTCTAAAGAAAATATGCAGACTGCACTAATCCTGACTCGGGTCAGGTTACATCTCTCTCGTTCAGTGATGATTAATAAAGTATTTGACAAACAGAAAATGTCCAGCATGCACGAGTTTGTGGGTGTATTTAATTCCATTTGGTGCTTGAAATCTGGGCCCTGTCCCGTTACCCACCCCCCCCCCCCCTTGCCCCACTAGAACGTGTGTTCCCGTTGATGGGTTTAAGTACGTAGTATGTCCTCATTCTCCAAAGTGGACAATTGCCTCACCCCCTTTGCACCCTCAATCCACTTTTATCGCCCATAATTCATTGCTGTGTGTGACATTGTGAACCATAAAGGCAGAAAATAGTGATATTTGGTGGTTGAGCTCCCATCTGCGGCAATAAAAGGTCTTTTCAGATGTAAATATTTGAAATACAGAGAATGCAGAATTATTTGGCAAATGAGTATTTTGACCACATCATCCTCTTTACGCATGTTGTCTTACTCCAAGCTACAGGCCCAAAGCCTACGACCAATTAAGCATATCAGGTGACCTCTGTAATGAGAAGGGGTGTGGTCTTAACGTGCACTTCTACCAAGTGTGCACTTCATACAGGGCCGTAGGATTCAGTGTGGGTACCGGGACAGGGCCGTTATGTGCTGTCCCAACAGAAATCATCCACCTGGCCTCATTTTTTTGGGCTGGGAGGGGGTGTTTGTAATCCAAATAAGAGAAATGTATTTACAGGGAAAAATATTTAAATTGTATCACCGAGGAAGATTTTAACCTTCATACTATCCCTGAGTTCTGCAGTATTACTGTATTAGAAAGTGAATAGCTGGTCTGACTGCTTCTCCCTCTTCATGCTGTATGAAAAGCTGCTTCAGATGCTGTCATTTTAATAACATAATAGAGCGCCAGATAATCCAGGTAGTTGCCCACTCTTGGCAGTTAATGGCATTTTAAATAGAAGGTAAAACTAGCATGCACGACACAAATCATTGATGTAGAACATTATGACAAGCCCAGATACAGCCTGGGAACAAATTGCAGCCCTGGCAGGTCTTGGTCTGGACGAATCCCACTTTTTCACCAACGTGCATTATGCAGTGCACTCTTTTGAAAATATAAATAGAGGTACACTGAATTATATTTGACAGCACCTTTTGTTCTTCTAGAAACTACAAAGAAAACACAGACGATTGTTTCTTTGTTACACTGTTAGCCCCCCCGGAGTTTAACCTCCCGCAGGGGAATTTTCTCCATCAGCTTCTGTTGACATTACATCCTTCTCATGTTTGGGCTTACCAAAACCGCCATCTTTCCCCCAAAACAAAGGTGACAGTAAACTCTGCTACACTCAGCAATGGGCTCTATTACAGGGGTGTCCAAAGTCAGTTCATCGAGGACCACTGTCATGCAGGTTTTCACTGTTTACCTGCTTCAACACACCTGACTCAAATCAAATGGATCCAGCAGCCAATGCAGTTCTGCACAATGATCGTTAATTTGAATCAGGTGTGTTGGAGCAGGGAAATGTGAAAGACCTGCAGGACTGTGGCCCGCAAAGACTGGAGCCGGACACTCCTGCCCCATTAGAGTCTGTATTCAACTTATTGGCCCTCTCGCTTATATCCACATAAATGACAATAGTGCTCATTGGTTCGTTCATTCTACTGAAAGTTTTGGTGAAATGAAGGAGTCGTGCTGCAGATAACGCCTTATAGAGAGGCTGCCCCGTCTCTCCCATCATATGGATATATGAGGGCGACCCAAAGTCAAAGTGATACAGAAATTTTACCGTTGAGTAAATGCACGAATAAACTGCCAAAAAAAGGTTGAAAGGTTGAAAAAAAGAGAAAGTTATCCTTTAACTCATGGGTCTGCAACCTTCACCAATAGAGACATTCGATATGGGCTTTTTTGCAGATATCAGATATACAGACATTGTCCAATACTTTCTGACATCAACCAATACTGATCTATGCAGACAACTGTGAGATTGAATTTCATATTCTGAGAGATACAACTATATTCTGCTCCGAGTGAAAAGATCCCAAAATCCCTCAACTCAGCCAGAAGAGTTCATGTTGGACATCTGACTGCCAGATATCAGATACTAGCAGGTTTTAGCCAACATGTGTCTAATTCTAATGCTTCTGACAACTTGGTAACTAAACCAACACCTTTAAACCAGACATATTGGTGTTTGTGTTGAACTCAACCAGGGTTTGAACTGACTGCCCCCCGGTAATATCGGACATCTCTACTGTATTTACAATCCAATGAGCCATTTTTGCTTTCAACCCTGGAAAACAAAACTCATTTAGAGCCGCAAACATTACAGAACCTGTTGAAAGAAAGACAGTATATGATTTTGGTAAATATCTTTGATAGAAAATTAGCTACAGTTTTTGAAGAGCCACAAATTTCTGTATATCTTTAGGCATGGACAGACTGCCATGTTTGCATCAGTCTGCTTCATGGCTGCTGTAACACAGGTGTTACAGGTGCGTGGCGTGTAGCTTTCCATCATACCTGCTGAGCATGAATGAATAATGGATTCACTTCAAAACTCTTTGGATGTCTTGACAAATTTAATCCATTATAATTATAAAACTTGTTAGATTTCACCCACTTAATTTTCTGCATAAGTGGTGAGGAGTTGGCCGACGCTGCTGTCCTGCTGGCATATATGAGAACTGCCAGATCGCCTTGACAAGATGTTTTCAGAAATCTGCAATGAGAACTCAAGCCTATCATTTTCGCCAGATTGACAACATTAGCCTTCAGCTTCTACAATTTATGAAAAGCAGTGAACTTATCAAAAACAGCGTCTTCCTGCAATTGCACAATTAGCGAGCCAAGTCATCTTCTGTTTACTCAGAAGATGGACAAACTCACGTCCTGATCCCACGCCTTGTCAATAAACTGCCATGGAAATCTGCTCGACTGTAGATCACAAAAGAAAAGGTCACTTAAAAATCACCTTTATATCTTCTACAGTTGCCAAAGCAAGCAAAGACTGAGGTGATACTTTGGACTATATGAGAAATATTAGTAGTGACATGCACACATAATCAGAGTAGAGAGCACACGAGACTAATGAAAAAGACTTTGCTTTTAATCCTTGACTTGCCTTGTTCCGTGACAGATGCAGAGCCATGACGGGGACTTTAGAGTTTTTAAAAAGTGAATTCAATTTTGAACACAGAGACTATCTTTAAATGAGAAGAATGTTATTGAGGGAATATATATATATATATATATATATATATATAAAAAAACTACAGCTCCGACTCTCACAAAAGTTGCACCAAAAAATAAAGACTTTTTTTGAAGCTTTTCAAAAACACACTTTGCTTTTTATTAGATTTTTATCTGCCTTTCAGTAACAATAGCAAGATTTTTTTCTTTCACGCCACTTTGCCATTGACAGATGCATTTTAGTGACAGAAGTCGCGCTTTCACCGCTTTGTTGAGGAAAGCACTATTCTCCAAAACAGAGTGCACGCCACCACCCAAGGCTCACATTCAAGCAACTCTGAAAGCACTTTTACAGAAGTGGCTCAAAACTTCATCTCAAATTTGTTTTTATGGGACCTGGGGTAAGTTGTGCATTAATTCATAAGGTGGACTGTGAGGCTGCCAAATACTCAGAAAGTACCCAAAAAACAGAAGACAGACGAGTTTGACATGGTGACACCACGCTAACATTGCTGAGCTTTAATGTTTTATTTAGCATCAGTGTCAGCGACTTTAATGAAAATGAAATTCTTAAACAATACTTCAAAAAACATTAATTTTCAGTCATTTTAGGGAACTTTTTTGGAGTATAGTAAGTATAAGTATAGTATACTTTGTGAAAATCTGCCCCTTTCTTCCTTTACATAATGGTATGATCCTCGTCTTGTGGCCATCATGTGATTGGCCACATGATGCGATAATATCAATACACTGAAATATCGTGATACTTTGTGTTGCGATATCGTATCGACATTTCAAAGGAATGTAGATATTTTTTACTAATGAAATCTCACAAGATCTTGTTCTGTTATGAAGATCTTGTTCCATTAGCAGCGGTCCAACATGTAAAGTCCCTGTTTTTGTGGAAGAACTTCATTTCCCAGCATTCCTTTCAGAGTCATGTGACTACGGTGCAGCTGCTGCTGCTACAAACTGACTCGTATCACCAGATTCTTGACAATACACCCCCCTAGCGTACCGACCAAAATAAAGTTCTGCCCCAAGATTCGCCTCTATCCAAAGAATCGCTTCTTTATGTCGGCTCGTTCTTGAACAGCACGTCCAGTGCACCTTGCAGGGGAAAAGAATGAGATGCAGTAGACTGTCTCTGAAACATATTGGTATAGACTAATCCGGCCAAATGCTGCAAGTCAACGTCCGCCATTGCCTGGGCAGCATTTAGGAAATGTGGAAGGACGTCACATTCCTGGTTGTTGGAACATCAGAGGAAAACTTTAATGTGGTAATAAGTGAAGAAGATTATCACGGACATTTATTTCATGAAGATTTCTGCTGACTGTGACTAAAGTGGACGGTGCTGCTCAGTCCACTGATGTCAGTGTGTTCGTATCGGGGAGGAATATCGGCCAATCAGAGCAGAGGAGGAATAACTTGCTGCCACGGTGGAGAAAACACTGGATTTAATCCCCAACAACAAAAACACGGTAAATTATGGTGAACACTCATTAATCTGACACTTTACTTCACGTATCTATGCTCCCGAAAATGAGGCACCACATAACGTTATCATGCTAGCTGATGCTAACACAGACAGCTGTGGTGTTGCTGAGAGTTAATGACTAATCTGGGAGATATTGTGAAATATCAGAATATTGTCTCTGATCAGGGCAACGTTGGGACCAGAAAATAAAACCAGTTCAGTCAGAAACACAAACGGATCAGGAAGACGGTGTCCTGCAGCCTTTAGTTTCATCTGCAGGACATGTGAAGCTACGTGGTCTGTACAGTCCTGAAACAATACCAAAAGCCAAATATGGGAGAAAATAGAAAAGGAACCACCTTTGGAAGAGTTTAGTTTTTAAACTTTGATAAGTAATCAGAGATGTGCGTGTTATTCTAGTGCGGCTTGTTATTAAATGCAGGGTGGATGGTGTTTTCCAGGAGCATTTTTTACTATATTGCTTAAAGTCTTCTTCACACCCCGATTCCAGACAATTAATTAAATGT
>JALJCO010001305.1:0-143359 GCA_023101725.1 Atherinomorus stipes
TTTTCTTAGTGAAAAAAATAGTTCTTAGTTTTCTAGTTTTCTCCAGGTGTAAAATAGAAGCAAAAGTATGATACAAATTATTTATTTGAACAATTTCAGTGTTTAACATTTTCTCGCTGCAGGTGTAGCGCCGGTTGTATCTGCGCTTTTATTGTGAAGCCTCTTATTTTGACCTTTTGCACGACATCCGGGTTGTTACGACCTCACGTCCTGTCACATGACCATTCTCGGCCAATCACGCACAGCAGTAGTGCTTTTCAAGCTGGAGCGGTGTCTTTCACACTCAGGTGTGTGGAGGCAGCCGACAGCTGTGGGGAGGTACAAACATTTTAACCATCCCCGTTCCCTTTAGTGCTTCGGTTTGAGCTGTGTTTTGACTAGTGATGGAGAAATTGAAGCTTTCAAAGCCACTGAATCAATATGAAGCAATTGTCTTCAAATGGTTCTGATGGTTATGAAGCATTCAACACAATACAATATAGTGACATCTGCTGGTCAACCTTTAACATAGCGGCTGCATGGATTGATGAGGGGCAATGTGTCATGAAACAGTAACAGTTATTTGTAACATGTTTTATGTTCATTCTCAAATCTGGCTGTGCATCCTTATGAAAGATTTTCATAGCTGTGTCAGAGCTAGGGATGGTGAAAACGAAGCTTCATAAGACACTGAGACATTTTGACACAGCTGCCAAGAGATCGACACGAAGTCTCGAGACATTTGAGACCGTGAGCATGAGCTCCATCTGCTGGCCGTGGATGTGCACTGCAGCTGAGGGAAGCGCTGTCTGGAGCTGTCTCGTCTCTGACACGGTGGATAATAAAAGATACGTTGTCAACCTTCAGTTCGTGTTTCCTTTGTGGTTAATATCTCGGAATGATCCTCTGTGATAAATTAACTATTTTTCAATAAATTCCCAAGCGATTGGAACCTGTATTAAGCACTGACAGATTAATAAACCCAGTCTCTTCAAGATTTCGGCTCGACACTCGCGGATGACGTAACGAGGCCTCGGTTAGTGTGGTCACGTGGCTTTTGGCATGCTGACACTTCCACCAAAACAGCGGTAGCGAGACTTCCCGTTCATAAGATCGAGGCGGAGTCGAGCAGACGAGCTCGAGCAGAACATCCCTAGTCAGAGCTTGATTGCCCCAGCTAAAAATATTTCATACAACAGATGGTGTTGTTTTTGTAAGATTTGATGAAGACATCATGGAAAATATTGTCATGATAAATTTATATAAAGATATAAAAAATATCTCTTGGCAAGTTTGTAAAGATTGGGATACACTGTTGCTCCCACACATAAGATCTGGCTCTTTTTGGTGGCCCTGCCTCCATTCTCCCTCTCTCACCTTTCCTCACACGCTCAAACACTCACTACACCACAAAGATGATCACACACTCTCTGATATTCACACATTTACTCCTAATCTAAACCTAATCCATGTATATGTGTATGTGTGTGTGTAAGTGTATGTAGAAATGTAAGTATATATATATATATATATATATATATATATATATATGTACTTAAATGTCTAAGTGCTGATGTGATTATATGTCAGGAGATGGAATGTTAGCCTAATCTCACCTGAATCTCACTCTCCCTGTATGTAAATTAATGAATAAATGGCAACTATACGCAACTGTCTCCTCCTCTCATAAACCCACAAAGTTTGGTGGAATTGTGTCCGTTTATAAGCACTTGCAAATTGATGACTCCACCCTGAATTCAAACTGGCGCGTAAGGTCGGTGATACGCGCGTGACGTCATGAAGCTTCATTTGGAAAGTAGGGCGGTCCTTAACGGAGTGAAGCGAGCCTCGATACATAAGCCACGACACTTCCGCTTTGAAAGATCGATACGAAGTCGAGCAGCCTGCTCGAGCATAACATCACTAGTTTTGACTATTCATTGTTAATTGTAGATCCAACTGCTCGGCAATAGTGTCCCTGTCGCCGCCATCATGTGTCGTTAGAACGGAGAACTGGTGAGTTATGAATGAATGAGTGCTACAGCTATGCTAACGAGCTGTGTTGCTAACATTAGCTACTGTCTTTTCATGTTTAATCATGCTTTACCTGGAAGTCTTTTGGTACAAGAAGGACTGGTAAAGGCATGATTGTGAGAACTTCTTTTCAGAATGTGTAGAGCTTATTGTATTAGCTGTTATTGTGAAACGTTGATTGCTGAACATTCTATCCGGTCCATACATTTATCATGTAACTGAATATATATTTATGTATTTATGCATATTGCTATGCATATAAGATTTGGCAAGTTAGATGTTTTCTTTTTGCCTTTTTTTTTTATTTTGAGTTGTGTACACATGAACCTGATGATTATGAATCTGAGCTGAGCTGAGGTTAACCTGCTTATTAGTTAATGTTTACTGATCCTGTTTATTCACCAGGCCAGGTGAATCCGCTAGGATTGATGGCGAGCTAAGAAAACCATGGATGGGAACCTAACCAACAGCAGCTTCAGTCCCTACTACAGTAGTTGGTAGGAGGCTGTTACAGCCTGTCGGCCCCCACACACACACCTCATTTCACTGATGCCAAACCTCTCACATATTACCCTTCCTGGATACTGAACTGGACTGTGAACCATGAACTTTCACTCTAACCCCCGTGGGTTATGGCATTAGTTTGAGAACCATTGAACACTCATGGACTGGTTGTGTGTTAATTTAAGTTATTTTTGGTTGCTTCACTTACCCATTTGAGCCATAGTCCTCCAAGTGCACTTAGCTAATCTACTACTGCAGTCTGACAATACTTTGTTCTTTTTTATTTTCTTTCTTTGTTTTGTACTGTAAATATTTATTAAATCCCACTACAATATATGGTACCATCACCAAAAGCATTAACGGCTCCAGCAGATGATCCTAGGCTTCTGAAGCATATATTGATATCAGGTGGCGTATGCAAGTGCCCGCTACACATGTGACGTGATTCTTAAACTCTGCTGCAATGTGACACAGCGCCCAGGGAGCAAAAATTGTAAAGCGCCTTTTCTTGACCTCGGGATCCTGCTGAGCAGTGATGGCTGCAAAAATGGACATAAAGCAGAGTTTTAAGTTTGGAAGGTCACAAAGTGCAACTGTAATTATCTCAACCCTTCAGTTTTTTGTTTATATATCTTTAGGCCGTAAGGGTGAGTATTTAAATAAAATAAATTATGTTATTTAGTTTTCATCTACATCATTTATTTATTCTGCAGCCTGTTTGGTACAAGCAAGCGGGTGCACATAACCACAACTTTGGCCTCCCTTCACTGGTCTCCAGTGTGCTTTATTAATTTGAAAATTCTTCAGTTTGTTTTTATTTGCTTATCTGCCCCCATTTCTCCCGTCTGAACTACCCATATATCCTGTCTAACTCTCTCAGGTCAGCAGCTCAGAGGCTTGTTGTGTCTAAGAGCCTTGCTGGAAACTCAGCTTACAGCTACAGTTCCAATAACTGTGGGATGATTTGCTAATAAATGTTGAGCAGCCTCTTTCACTTGCTGTTTTTATTACTCCCTGACCTTCCACCAATATAATATGTTGACTGTGACCTTATTTGATTTTTATTTACCCTTTTCATTTATATTCCTGCATATTTAGCCAGGACCTATGTTTTTTTTTGGTTTGGTTTTCTTCTGCAGCACTTTGGTCACCTTTGCTGTTGTTTTTTAAATAAACTGCTACGGTACAATATGATATTTCTGTGGTGACATAATTTTATCACATGAAATAAAATGACAAATACTTTATTACTCCTAGAGGGAAATGATAATTATGTCCTACGGCAGACAATTGATAGTTCAACAATTTGTATGTACATATTGGATATCTTTGAGCTCAAACACAAATTTGACAACAAGGGGAAAGATAGGATGATTGTTTTGGTTGGTTTTATTCACCAATGAGATCACATGTTGGATATTCACTTATTTTTTAAAATGAACTCTCACATAGATATCATTTGTGTAAGTGTTTGCATACCTGCATCCATCCCGCATCTGCTAGTGGAGGATTTCAACAGGGTTTCTACAAGTGAACACAGAATGTATGCAACTTCCACACTACACCATGTAAACACCAAATTCGAGGACACTGAATCTTTTTACGTGATCATAAAAATATAATAAAAATGACGAGTAAACAAATCACTTTAAGAATTGGATCTTACGTGTTATGCGCACTGCAGAAATGTGATAACTAAAAATTTATTACATTTTTCAGTCTGTGACTGCCTTTGTAGTGTGTACATCTACTTAGTGGTGTAAGACTCAAACATTTATTTATTTGACAGTGATATTGTAATGAACATAGTCACAAAAGAAGTTTGTGGCTGATGCAGTAAAAGTAGTTTATAGCCATGGCTAATTTACAACTCTTTTAACTACATCCTGTTATTTTAAAAACATGTTTTTATTTTATTGAAAAAGTTGACACCCATGGTTCTAGCATTATCTGTCCTAATGTGGAATGGCAAAGTGGACAAAAAAATATGCTGCTGCCATTCTTCATTTATACCCAGCAAGCAAAAACCAACATTTGGTTTCCACAGAAAACAATCTGGCGTCTGGCAAAAATGGCTTGCTCTTTCCAGCTAAGCAACAGGCAACATTTGTGCATGTGAAATTCCGCGCTCATTCATGTAGATGTGCACACGGGGCCTTGCGATGCAACAAAAGATATTTGAAGAATGTTGAAACTTTTGGCGCTGTTGCGGCTCTATAACCAATCAGCAAAGGTTTTAATGAACTGAGAGCAACGACACACTGCACCCTGCAACCACTTATAATACAGCAGGGATCCCCAATTCCGGTCCTCGAGGGGCCGGTGTCCTGCAGGTATTATGAGCTGCCCGGCTGCAACACACCTTGTGACATGTGCAGAGCTTGATGTCAAGCTCTGCACAAGTTTGCTAATTACCCATTGATTGGAGTCAGGTTGCAGCAAGGAGCTCCTAATACCTGCAGGACACCGGCCCTCGAGGACCGGAATTGGGGATCCCTGCAATACAGTATGCAAGAATGGATCTTTGCTGTCATCTCAAAATTTCCCATAGGCTACTCTATTATATTTCATGTAGTGAATATAGGCAGCCACATGAGAACTTGTTGGCGTCCCGGTAAACTTATCTGATACGTTTTCACAATGAGCCCAGGGCTGTCTTATTGGTATTGTAGAGTAAACGTTAAGATTTCAGCCAGTTCAAACAGAATCTTATGACCCTTCATTTTTGATGCCTTGTCTGTCACAAGTGATCTGAGAGCATGATGCACACGATGCGTGATCGCCACCGTATTGCATTCTGTGTGTTGAGTTTCACTTGGGTTGCGATCGGTTTCACTTGTTGTCTTTTGTCGCTCCCTGTACGTCATATTTTTCTATTAACCTGATCATCGAAATAATCTGATTACTCAAGAAATTGGATAATGTTCCGATTTATTTTTGGTGTGCATGTAAATGGTCTCAATAAATGGGGCAAGGGGCTGAAATTAAAGCAAACTGCAGTATCGTAAAGTCTAAATCAAGGATGTCGCACATCTGTTCACATTTTCCCCCCAACATTGCCCGTTCATAGAATTTCTCTTACTCTGTGTTCACACCGAATGCAAATAAATTCTTTCACGAGAATGATTTACATGTTAAGTCAATGTACAGACGCAAATAGACCCGCATTTGCCTAGCGCTGCGCATTTCACGCGAGATCGCGGCGTGACAAGCCCAAAAATGCACGTCTAACTTGTGCGGATGTAGCGTTTTACTCGCGCGGATAAGGCGTCGTATTCGCGCGAATAGAGCGTATTTCGCCTATTTGCTCGAGTTGAAAAAATTGTACTCAAGAGTTTTTGACGAGCAAACAATAGGATCATCGTCATTGAAAATGAATGAGACGTGATGTGAACAGACCAGCGCTCTGCAGCTTGCTGCTCTCTTCAATAGTAAAGAAGGAGAAAGAGCTTTTCACAGATAAAATCACAAAGTGCTGCACACTAAAGCAGTGTAATAAAACCATAAATTTAGGTCTGAAAACCCGGTCAGACAAAACCCCATTAACCAAAAGCTGCTTGTCTCTGCAGCCAGTGTTAGATGGATGAAATGTCACAATGCCGACACTCTGCAGCGGGAACAGAGAACCTATAGTTCCCGGAGGAAGATGAGGCTCTGTCCTCACTACAGAAATAAATTGAGGTTGTTTGTTATAAAACGTCAATATAATTCAATATGAGTCTGTGGTCAAACCAGTGTAGTATTCAGTTTGGTCAGAAGATGACGCTCCAGTATCAAGAGTTCAGCTTCAGCTGATGTCAACAAACATTCGGAAAGCAGCAGGAAAGTGGTCAGTTACGAGTTGCGTTTAACCAGCCGGTTAAATGTTGAGAGGTGGAGGCGAGGAGACAGCAGAGACTCATTAAACTGAGCTATAATAGCTAGCGACAGAAGCTACGTTGTTTGCTGGAAGTTGGAAGTTGTTGGAAGTTTAGCTGGAAGTGCTATATAACTGCGGCTAGCTTACTCACTGAAGGTAGATGGACCGACGCTCCGCTGCCAGAATACAGTGCTTGTAGTTTGTATCCTGGAGGGATGTGCAACACCGATCCTCCCCGACAGAAGCCCATCAAACTGGGTTTGGGAAATCCCCCTGGAGGCGGCCGTCATCCAGGCGTAACTCCTGGATCAGGTGATGAAATCCACCGAGGTCCAAGACCTCAAGAGAATCTGATGGATCCAAACACGCCAGCGTCTTCGGTTCTCCGACTTCCAAAGCAGGTACAATGCTGCAACTCTCTCAAAGTACTCAAAATAACCGGGTTCTGCCATGTTCATCTGACTGAGGTGACTGACGAGTGACAAACTACCATCCCCTACTCCAGAAAGTTAAACTTGATGTGTGAATGAAGCGTCTCTTCGCGCATACGATATGCTTCATTCATGGGTATTGTTCTCTCCATTCACGGGAAAAAAACCCGCCCGAATCAAGCGCGTAAACATCCAGCATTCGCGTGTTGAAATCTAAGCTTGTAGGCGAATGGAAGCATCCGGTGTGAACACAGGGTTAGGGGGATCAATAAAGTATTTTTTATTTAGTTACTGATTACCACCATGGCATCTATGTATTGCACGTGTGAGGATGTGCCTTAGTGGGCATGGCGGCCATCATCAAAAAGTAAACACATAAAAAACAAGTATAAATTTGGCCCAATTCAACAGAAGGAGATGGGAAGAAAATAAAAAACCCACTGGATCAGCTGAGTTTTGGTTTTGGACTTCTTAAAAAAGAAAAAGAAAAAAAAAATCCAGATCCTTGAATTTATTATGCCAGTAGTTGCTACATAAAATTAAGTCATTTTTAATAAAAGAAAAACATTTCCTTGAACATAAAAAAATATCTAATGGTGTCGCTTCAGAACTTTGACTTATGTGGAAAACATATCAACTTTGAGGACATTTTTTATGCTTTATGATTTAATAGTTACCTGCTGAGTGGCAGTTTTCCTGCCAGCAATGGCGGATGGTGACTAAAACAAAGAAAGCTAGATGGAGCAGTGGGAAATGACAAAGGAAGATCAGAGAATTAAAAACCTGGACCATGTGAGTCTTTTTTTCAAGCCTTTGAAAATCAGAGGCACTGACTGGCAGCCAGATCTGAGATGATGGAGGGGGAAAAAAGAGAGAAATGCAACAGGAAACATCAGATGGATGTCTCTGAAAAGCAAACTGCCTCAATAAAACATCAGTCATTTTTTCCCTATATTTTCTACAACCCCATTGCCCTAAGAACAAACAAACATGGATACAGAAAAGATGGTGTTGATACCACTTTGTAGCAACATGTATTTCAGCGAGAAAACCAACCATGAACTCTAATTCCAAAATCAAAGGCTTCACTCAAACGATGGTGAAGCTCATGGTACCAAGTTCCTAGTTTTCACCCGGAGACAAAATTTCTAAAATAGTAAGTGATCTTTTCTGTCTGCAAAAATCCCCAGTCTGTTTGAATGTTCCTTCCTATGTGTTTACAGACTTCATTTCATTACAGAGAACTATTTTCTGCTTCATGTGGGCAGAAAGCAGGGGCAAATTAGCACCCCTCCTGGAAATTTCACACTATACAACATCTTCATCACAGCAGGTGGCATCACTTCCACCAGGGTTCTAACAACTTTCAAAGACACACTGTGAACCCGAGCATTATGAACTAATTGGCAAGGGGATTCTAACATATCAAAGCAACAGTTTATCTAATGAATGCGATGGCTGGTTGGTGTTGTATACAAGCCAAAGCTTTGATTTTTCACTACTTGGTTGTGGTTTTGCTGAAGAACACTGAGGTCTCCCTGAATTCACACTTTACGTCTTTACTCAGCAATGTGAAGTCATGGAGGCTAATTTAATTGTTTTTGGCTGACTGCTGTTGCTGAAAAGAAATGCAAGCTTTTCTTTTTAATGAAGCATCTTTACAACCCTGTTGATATCCAGTTCAAATGATTTTGAAAGTTCTTAAAATTTTTCACAGCACGAAAAGTTTCCTGAGGACGCCAAAAAAAAAAAAAAGAGAAAAAGAAGCAAACTCTGGTATGCATAATGTCAGCATTAAGCATAAATTCTGAAACCAAAAGTGCATGACTCATGAAACACACAATGAACCGGATCTATCAAAGGTTTGAGTTAAAAACATGTGCTTTCTCATTGCAGTAACAGTGGGGTTGCATTTTTCAAAGGTGCAAAGTAGTGTGTCCATACCTAGTTAGTACATTGGCTGCAGTGAATATGCAATAGGCTATGGGGCGTTTGCACGCAATTGTGTGTGCTTGGAAGGAGAAAATGTAAATATATTAATTAATTAAGCACTTACAAGGCGATTAATCAAATATTAAATGGGTAACTGTGCAGTATTTTGCATCTTTGTTTTGCACATCTGAAAAGCATGCACTACCTGGCAGCTTTGCGCATAAATGGGTGCAGCTTCTCAGGGGGGAGTTGGATTGGATAACTGATTCAACTGAACCCCAGAACTTGTTGTGATCCTACATTCCAGGATTAATGACAATCATAACCTGAATAAAATAATGGCCTTTTTCCCTCCATCACACAGACATTCCTTTTCAGGACAACAAGAGAGGAACTGACCTTCGACCCCTGCTGTGCTAAAGGCACCAGTCTTATCAAACTATAGCTCCTAAAACAGCTACTCTACCCCCGAAGATGAACATCTGCCCAAACTCTGACCACCTCTAAATAAACAGAAACACAGATGCTCCCCATAAATGTTAAGAAGAAACCCCGCAAATGGCAGAACTTTCTTCTAAGTGCTTGTTCGACTCTTCAGCGACCTGAGACCTCTTTGTCTCACCAAAGCTGGTCTCCATCAAAATTGACACTTCTTATCTCTCCCAGCAAACTGTGGGACCAAAAGCAATGTTCTCCTCACACCAGGTTCCCTTTCTCCCTCAGCTTCAAAAGGACATCAGAATTTCAAGAATGTGTTCCTCTTTCTTGTATTAAACATTTAACTTGGATTCTTTTACTTTGAATTAATTTGGTTTAATTCCATATAATCTGATTTATATGCATATAACTTGATTCCTCTTTTGACATGATTCAATCTGTGTTGAACTTTCTAATCTGTTTTCAACAATTTAGAATGTGATGTTTTGAGATGTTTCCTTTTCAGCCACACAGATGACTTCAAGCTCCTACATGTCATTTTGTATGTAATCAAAGAAACCTTAATTATTGATTGTGCTTACATCTAAATGAGAATGGAGGAGAGAGAAACAGACGCCTGTGTAATGTGATTCTATGAGCTCCATGCTGACGCTTAGTCACTCCCTGTAGTGATGTATCGCGTCACAATTGGTTAAGTTCCCCTTCGAGGCGGGCCTTTCAAACCAGAGGACCGCTCTCCAATCTTGCTTTTGCAAAGAGTTTGTGCCAAGTCTTCGTCCTGTGAAGTCTTTGTTTTTGTTCCGTTTCGTATCGTCCTTTTTGTTATCTCCACGTGTAATCCCTTTGTCTGCGCGCGAAAGATCTTAACAATAGACTATAGTCCAACTAAGAAAGTTATTTTCCCTTTTTGTTGATAATCGTTACCTAGTATCTCTGAAGCCTCCACCAGTCATCAGGACTGACCTTTTTGATTTTTATAGACTTTTCTGAAGATTACTGCTGGACCCAAACGCAGTAGCCCGTAAAGTCTAGTTATTAAATTCGGACCCATTCGAGCAGCTGTCGTCAACCACCACGTCTCTTCCTTCTGGAACTCTGCGGGACAGATTCCAGAACATCAGGGCAGCTCCAGACCTACTGATTCACGCACCAACATCCTTCAGAACACACCGATTCGGATTGGCCACCGGACCGGGGTTGCTCCAGAGAGGACCAGCGTACCAAGACAGTAGGATCTACCCAGCACCTTGAACATATACGTGGTGTCTGACAGTTTCATCTAAATTATAACCAAATTATTTAACTTGAATGTTAACCCAAATTTAGTATATTCACTCCAAATTATAGGTTGATTGACGGACTCCGCTTCTCCTCCATGCGAGAGTTCATTAGCATAATTAAGTATTCAGAACCATTGTTTTCCATAGCAATAAGTTTACAAGTTTCTCTCTCTCTTATTCTCATCCTACTTTCACATCATTCTCATCATCACAAGTAAAATCATCTTCTCCTCATGGTGCTTTCATCCTGCAAGCTCAACTGATTTGATATTGTTGATTTATCCATTCTTGTTAATAAATGTGTGTGATCACCTCACCGTTGTTCATGATTTCTGAACGCAAAATCCATGAAACTGACTTCTGTAGAATTTACTTCCTCTCAGATAGACTGATTTAGTTCTGATAAGACATTTTCAGGCTTTCTCATTCAAGCCTGAGCTTAAATAGATATATTTAAGTTATTATGAATGAGTGGTGCCCCAAGCAAACCGAGGTAAATCACTACATTATATGGTGCCCCGTGTGAGGCCAGAAATGACCAGTTTATGGATTTTTGCATTCAGAAACTTGGAAGCTGTGAGAAGCGCACTGCGCAACTTCTGTGCGCTGTGATCTGCATTGTGATGCTGCGATCTCTTTAAATTGCTCAGCAAACGCTCTGACTTTGTGTGTGGTTTTCCCGAGTGTAAAACTAGGTTAAGTGTTGTAACTGTGGCTTGATCCTGTATGTTAACGAAATACAGGATCTGATCATATTTTGGTGAAGAACTTGGACCAGCGTGGGCGCGGTGTCCCCACTGCTGCGATAAACAAACCCTCATTTTGCATGCAAGAGCACAGATGCTCTATTAAGGCCTTGGTGTTAAAAACTCCCTTGCGTATTCCAACGGATTTTTACACCCGAGTTACAGACCAATTTCCTGCGTATTCCAGAAAATTGTCCACCTGGCTCGAACTCCGTTCTGCAGCAGTGAAAGAGTAGCTAACTTTCTTCTGTAGAGCCGTGGTCCTGTAAAGGGAAGCGGTAGGAGATTTCTCTTAAAACCTTGCAGCGCATTCCTGCAGAGTTGTGAAAATTAAGCATAAAGAATTTCTCATTTTGCTTGTTAATTCTCTAAGAAAGAGAGAATTTCACTTTGTGTGTGAGCCGTAATTCTGAAAAAGAAACGGCTGGATTTGCCTTTGATACACCGTTGTGGCGCATTCCCACAATCGCGTGAATATAAGCATAAAGCTGCTTGTTAAACCCCTAAACAGGGAAGAACTCCCGTATCCACACGGAGTTATTTTGCCTTGAATTATACAGAGCGTTGGAAACCTCTGTCAGTAAAGAACCTGCGCGTTGGGACGCGGCAGGCCCCGTTGTTCTGTGAACATCTCTGTGCAGAGATCGTTTCCAGAAAGAACAGAAGCAGCCGAGAGAAGCTGCCGAGTTGAGCCCGTTTTGGGGCTGTGTTGTCAGTGATTGTTGAACAGAGAAAAATCTCTAAGTTTTGCAGTGGTTTGAGATAGAAAATGCCGACGCCAGCGGCCATTGTCAGACTGACCACGTCAGGTCCGTACCTCGCGGGGGACTCCGGAGGCGGTCCTTAGTTTGTCATCTGTGACGTGCAGTCGTCTCCTCCTGGGAAACACCCCTCTGATTTCCCAGTCGCATTTACGCCATCTCGTGGCGACTTGTTATACTGCAGTTTGTACCCAGTCTTGTTGAACAGCGACATCACTGGTAACCTTTTTCACTGACGCTTTGACTTGTAACCTGACTACCCTCGTAGTGACTTGTGTAACTAATTTAGGCTTGTAATTATTGTCACTTTTGTAGCTTTGCTCCCCAAGTGTACATAGACACTGTAGATTTGTGACACAATTCTTGTTGCTAGTATCTTGACTAAAGATGACTCTTGCAGCAAGCCTAACAAATCTCTCTCTTCAGAGAGAAGCTCTGGATGTGGAACAACACGCTCTAATAGCTTTAACTGAAGGAGTTGTACCAGGTTATATGACAACGATTTTAGGTGCTGAACCAGCTAACCTTCAGACCATCCTAAATGGTTTGATAAGTGATTTGGAGTCTAAGACACCAACAGATGAAGAGCTGACTAAAACACTAGCAAGTTTTTCAGCAGTTCTTTTTGGGCAACTTAAACATGCGCATAGTCTGATCAGCCAGGCTTATGACAAGCTTGCTACTCAGCAGCAGAAAGTTGCACAGCTGAAGGGAGGAATAGTCGCTCTGCAACACCAACTGGAATTTGCAGAGAAATCAGCTCAGCGTGATAAATCACTGATAGATCAGATGACAGCACAGATTGCATCTAAGAATCAGGAAAACGCTGCTTTGAAAGTAGATTATAACGATTTGGAGGAACAGCTCGAAGAGGCCAAAGAAGCCTTAGCTGCAAAAACCCTCCAGCTAGAGACAGCAGCTAAAGCCGAGGAAGAGGCCGGTCCGCCTCTCCGACAAGCTGCACAGCAGATAGAAGAGCTCAACACAGAAATCAGCATGTTTGAGCGACACCTTGAGTCAAAACAGACTAGAATTCAGGTTTTGGAAGAGCAGTTGTATGAGGCAAGAAGGAAATTTGAGGGCATAGAGAAGCATTGTAAGACACTAGCTGGACAACTGCATAGTGCTACTGATGAACTTCATGCTGAACGCATGAAAGTAAAAGATCTTGAGAATGAGAGGAAAGTGGGACTACCCATTAATCTGGATGTCTTTGGTTCTCCTGTGCATTCTGGGAGATTAAGCCCAAATAATCCTTTCAGAGATGAAGGTAGAACTATCAGCTCTCACAGACAGGATCCCCCACCCAGATCCTTGCCCCTCCACCATGACTTAGGGCCATCTGACCTGGAACTGGCCAAAATTGCTAAAAATGTTAATCGCTTTGATCCTCAAGTTCACGGTGCTCACGACACACGTAGTTACTTGAGAGATATTGACTTTCACCTCAGGAAGTACCCCCATGCTTCCGTAACGGACAGAATATACCTCATCAAGTTGACATCTAGTAGAGAAGTTAGTCGGTTTCTGGACAGACAACCAGACTCAATGATGACTAATTATGATGAACTATGCAAAGCTCTGGAGGAGGAATTCTCCAGTGACCTGGTTCAATCAGGATTAACAGCAGCCATGTTGATAAAACAGGGCAGGTCTGAACCTCCCCAAGAATATTATCACAGGCTGAGACAAGCTTTCTTCGGGTCGCAAAATTATCAAGACATGGAGAGCAATAGCTCGTTCAAAAGTCTTTTCATGAATAATCTGCATCCTGCAACAAGTAGATTTCTGGGAGTACTTGGAAATCCCATGACTTCGACCACCAGACAGCTCCGTGAATGGGCTGCCACTGCTTTTCAAAAGCACAAACAGTCGAAGCATCAAGAATCAGGTGATGTATTCAGTATAGACACTAAATCTCACCATCTTGAACTTGAGGGAACCAAGACTGGACCCTCACTGTCTGATAACTCACGGAAGAACAGATCAGACAGATATGACAGAAATCAGCCCAGATCTAGGCACAGCCAGAGACGGGAGTCCTCTCAGGCTAGATGGACTGACAGGGACCAACATTTTTCACCCAGAGAGCCACAAAGCCCTCCTGGAAGCAGAAGGTTTCCCTCTCAGCGTAACCGGCAGTTTCAAACTGGAAACTCCCGATACAGCTACAGAAACCCACCCAGAGAGAGGTCCCCACCCCCTCACTATCAGAACACAGGAAAAAGTCAGGAAACACATAACAAATTTCCTGAACCTGACACTAGATCTTCTGAAAAAGAAGAATTACTCAGCCAAGACGACATTAACACCTTACAGTCTCTCTTACAGAAACTTTCAGGAAAGCCGAAGAAAGAAGGTCCTGATATTCTGTCAATAAGCACTGTAAGTAAAGTGTCAACCAGCCACCCGGACCTGTCTTGTCCACCTGAAACTCAACAGGTAGACAAGTATGATGACTCCGTAAATCCTGACTCTGCTACAGACTCAGGTACCAACCCACGAAGGGGGGGTGTAACCATCCCCACCTCAGCCTCAGACCTGACACAGACAGATAAGCACACACATGCTGACATGGTCTCTGCAAAGCCACCATTTCAGCAGCTCCTGTGTTCACTGACTGAAAAAGGACGTCAAAAGAAAAAGTTCTACCTCCCCCTGACTTTAGAAAATATGATAAAATGTGAAGCTCTGCTCGACACAGCCGCTGATATCACACTCATGTCAGCCTCACTGTTTCACCAACTGGAATCAGCAGCACACCAAGCCTGCAGAAACTTGAAGCTGCAACCTTGTGACTTAGAAGCACAATCGTATGCAGCACCCAATGTCACGCTATCAGCACGAGCGCTGATACAACTGACAATCGGTCCAAAGACACTCGTACACCCTGTGTACATCTCTCCTTTGGACACTTTTTCATTTCTACTCGGTAAGGATGTCATAGACAGACTTCTACCGTTGATTGATGTGAAAAATCTGAAAATGTGGACTCAGGTCCAAAAGCCTCTGCCTCTTTCTCCTTATGACGAAGCAGATTGTGGATGTTATGTTTTAGATGCTGTGAAGCACGATGACACAAAATCATCAGTTGTCTCCACTCTGTCAAAGCAGGCTCCACAGGAAGAACATGCTTTGACTGACCAGACCGATCGGGCTGAACCCACGCCGATCCTGTCTTTGACAACTGAACGTGACACTTTCACGAGTGCATCACAACCTTCTCCCATGAGTGAAGCTGCATCCCCACCTGAGCCAGAGGACAAACTCAGGTTTGTGCAGCTCACACCAGCAGCATGTCAGTTAACTGACGCTGACCATGCTAACACTGACCATGCTAACACTGACCATGCTAACACTGACCATGTTAGTGTGCCAGACTGCACAGAAACTGTGCCAGTCATTGATCACTGTCATGTCTCAAAACAAGATGAAAATCTTAATGTTTTGACAGATCCACCAGACAAAATGGCAGCCAGAGACACTGTCCCTAAGACATTGTACCCCTCTCGGCTGTCCACCCGAGCCCCCACCCTCCCCAATGTCTGCGAGCTGGCTCCTTATCAGGTTGCTGCTCCAGCCCCCACCTGTGACCCTCCTGTGCTAACACACGCTGGTGAGATGGTCCTTCAGACACAAGCAGACTCCTCTGCTCAGAAAACTCTCAATGCTGTTCCATCTGCACAACAATTGGTCAGCGGCGTAGTACTTTGTGTTCCTGACTCACTTCCATCACTTGCTGCTCTTGTTCGTCAAAAACAAGGGGGGGTGATGTACGCCTTACCAACAGCAGAGGAACATGAAAATTTTAAAACAAAATGGGTCCAAAGAAATCAAGCAAAATCGCACAAACTTTCCTCCATGGGACTAGTTGAGGACAACAAAACCTCTGTGAACTCACAATAATTGATATCAGAAAGGGGGGTCAGAAACAAAACCCTCCAGAGATCATTTGTTTGTAGTTGCGACTGAGTGTTGTTGTTGTTGTTGTGTTCCTATTGACAAAGTTCTTATCTTACTTCCTAGACAGACTTGAGATAGTGTTCTAAGAAGTAAATAATAATCGCTCGTACTGACTTCAGTGGGGGTGTGTTAAACATTTCCCATTGAGAACGCCAAACATCTAAAGGATTTTGAAATATCTAACGTCTCCCCATCTGTCTCCTGTCAGGATGAACCTGCACCTGACCACCTCAATCCTTGGAACGGCTTATTGTTACCTCCATCACGCTAAAACTCTTAGACGTGACCTTGACAGATGCCACACTTGCATGTTTCGAGCCGGTAGGCACAAGAGACCGAGCATCAGATAATGCACGAATCTAGTTGACCTGAGTTGGGTAAACTCCAAAGGAGAATGTGAGCCACAACATTCTGTAGAAACTATAGAATTGTGATCAGCTTAATCTCTCCTGGTACTTTTCTCACACACAGGAAAATCACTAGTTCACTTACCCTTGCCCTTAAACACGAACACATCTACATGCTTTCCTTCTTTATTTACTTTTTCTCCTACCAATGTTACCTTTTTAAGATCTAGATGTGTTACAAATTAGTGCATGCATAGTGTGATAATTGAATATTACTAGCATAGTAACCTTAGGCTTAGTTGAATTTAATGCAACTTGATGTACTGACAGACACCATTTATATTGTTGCAATGGGGGACCCTACTCTTCACCCGAAGTGGATTACTCCTGGAATTGCATCACTATGGTTTTCAAGATTAAATCTTCCTCTGGTCCAGATTTCCTCTTCAGTGGGGGACTGTTGTGATCCTACATTCCAGGATTAATGACAATCATAACCTGAATAAAATAATGGCCTTTTTTCCCTCCATCACACAGACATTCCTTTTCAGGACAACAAGAGAGGAACTGACCTTCGACCCCTGCTGTGCAAAAGGCACCAGTCTTATCAAACTATAGCTCCTAAAACAGCAACTCTACCCCCGAAGATGAACATCTGCCCAAACTCTGACCACCTCTAAATAAACAGAAACACAGATGCTCCCCATAAATGTTAGGAAGAAACCCCTCAAATGGCAGAACTTTCTTCTAAGTGCTTGTTCGACTCTTCAGCGACCTGAGACCTCTTTGTCTCACCAAAGCTGGTCTCCATCAAAGTTGACACTTCTTATCTCTCCCAGCAAACTGTGGGACCAAAAGCAATGTTCTCCTCACACCAGGTTTCCTTTCTCCCTCAGCTTCAAAAGGACATCAGAATTTCAAGAATGTGTTCCTCTTTCTTGTATTAAACATTTAACTTGGATTCTTTTACTTTGAATTAATTTGGTTTAATTCCATATAATCTGATTTATATGCATATAACTTGATTCCTCTTTTGACATGATTCAATCTGTGTTGAACTTTCTAATCTGTTTTCAACAATTTAGAATGTGATGTTTTGAGATGTTTCCTTTTCAGCCACACAGATGACTTCAAGCTCCTACATGTCATTTTGTATGTAATCAAAGAAACCTTAATTATTGATTGTGCTTACATCTAAATGAGAATGGAGGAGAGAGAAACAGATGCCTGTGTAATGTGATTCTATGAGCTCCATGCTGACGCTTAGTCACTCCCTGTAGTGATGTATCGCGTCACAATTGGTTAAGTTCCCCTTCGAGGCGGGCCTTTCAAACCAGAGGACCGCTCTCCAATCTTGCTTTTGCAAAGAGTTTGTGCCAAGTCTTCGTCCTGTGAAGTCTTTGTTTTTGTTCCGTTTCGTATCGTCCTTTTTGTTATCTCCACGTGTAATCCCTTTGTCTGCGCGCGAAAGATCTTAACAATAGACTATAGTCCAACTAAGAAAGTTATTTTCCCTTTTTGTTGATAATCGTTACCTAGTATCTCTGAAGCCTCCACCAGTCATCAGGACTGACCTTTTTGATTTTTATAGACTTTTCTGAAGATTACTGCTGGACCCAAACGCAGTAGCCTGTAAAGTCTAGTTATTAAATTCGGACCCATTCGAGCAGCTGTCGTCAACCACCACGTCTCTTCCTTCTGGAACTCTGCGGGACAGATTCCAGAACATCAGGGCAGCTCCAGACCTACTGATTCACGCACCAACATCCTTCAGAACACACCGATTCGGATTGGCCACCGGACCGGGGTTGCTCCAGAGAGGACCAGCGTACCAAGACAGTAGGATCTACCCAGCACCTTGAACATATACGTGGTGTCTGACAGTTTCATCTAAATTATAACCAAATTATTTAACTTGAATGTTAACCCAAATTTAGTATATTCACTCCAAATTATAGGTTGATTGACGGACTCCGCTTCTCCTCCATGCGAGAGTTCATTAGCATAATTAAGTATTCAGAACCATTGTTTTCCATAGCAATAAGTTTACAAGTTTCTCTCTCTCTTATTCTCATCCTACTTTCACATCATTCTCATCATCACAAGTAAAATCATCTTCTCCTCATGGTGCTTTCATCCTGCAAGCTCACCTGATTTGATATTGTTGGTTTATCCATTCTTGTTAATAAATATGTGTGATCACCTCACCGTTGTTCATGATTTCTGAACGCAAAATCCATGAAACTGACTTCTGTAGAATTTACTTCCTCTCAGATAGACTGATTTAGTTCTGATAAGACATTTTCAGGCTTTCTCATTCAAGCCTGAGCTTAAATAGATATATTTAAGTTATTATGAATGAGTGGTGCCCCAAGCAAACCGAGGTAAATCACTACATCTGTATGTGTGTATATATATATATATTTATATATATATGTACTGTATATATATATATATATATATATATATATACTATATATTATATGTGATATTTTATATTTGTTTTTGTCTCTTCTGATAATACTCTATCTCTATAGGGTCATACATGCTCTTTTTTTTATTTTTTTTTTTTTTTTTTTTTTTTTTTTTTTAAAGCTTTTTGTGTTTTTTTTTTTTAATTAAAATGTTAAAAAAAAATAATTTTATTTTTTTTTATTTATTTTTTCTATTTTTTCTTTAAATTGTTCTTGTTACAAATGTACAAATTAAATTTTATTAAAATTTGTTTGTTATAAAATTTCTTAAAATTTTTTTTTTAAATAACTTCCCAAAAAAGTGGGGGCAAACCATAAATGAAAAATTCAAAAATGAACAGGCATATTAATTCACACAGATCTGGCCCAATGAGTCTACTTGCACAGCAAAGTTTCCAGACCTTAATGTTTTCCCTTCTATTCTTACTTAACTGTTTGGTATTGAGCCAAAAACTATAACTATAAATTGTTTAAAGGACTAGTGGCTATTTCATGTTACTGTCATGTTGCTGCATATGTCAATTCTTAAAAGAAAAATAACATCACTTTTTTACAGCGGGGGATTGTTTTGGAACGCTAAATTTCCCACCTCAGTAGAGGAGGTTTGGATGTGGAAATAATATGCGGTTCTACCCGGAGACCAAGTTGACTTGACTTTGGTAGTTTTGTGTTGTCTAATCAGATATCAATAGTGAAAAACGTAAGGTTTGATTTACCTTACGTTTTTCACTATTGATGTCTGAATAGAGAACACGAAACTACTTGTAAGTAGACATGATGAACATTTTTGAGCTTTGACTTCATTTTGATTGGCTACACCTGGAAACTAGGTCAATCTGCCAGTAGCTAGCGTGGGAGATTGCTAAAGGCTATTTATTAGCATCATGGGCACTTCAGACAGTGAACTGCATTTATCAGACGAGACAGCATTTGGAAGATAAATAAACTTATGACAAGGCTGCGGTCGCCTCCCTCAGTGTTGCTACAGAAATTTTCTTTTGTTCAAAAACCCAGACCTGAATTCACCCATGTTGAATGCAGTCAGACATGCATGCTGTTGTAGCTAACTCATCGGTGTATCAGCTGCGGGAGGAGGGGAGGGAGCGGAGCGGAGCAGAGGGTGGAAGGAGAGTGGAGGGGGAAGGTGTTTGCTTGATAGTGTGCTCTAATTGTACAATATAAATTACAACCTATGAAGAATGATAAGCTGCTGTCTGATTAAGCTGTTTTTGAACAAAGAGACAAAACTGACTGCTCATGAACAGGGCCTTTGATACTCACTCTTGATATTCACATGGCTTCATCAGTGCACAACAGATCATATTGTAACCCTAAAACCCCAGAAAAGTGAAGTTAGATGTCATGCTACCTTTACTATGTCAAGTGGCAAAGTGTTTCTTTGGTGATTTTAGTGCTAGTATTTTGTTCTTGTGCCTCAGTGCTTCATAAACTGAGCCAAATTTCTCCCACAGGAGACAATGAAATCGTTTCCACCCATGTTTCTCTCCGTTGCCTTGAACAGGCTGTGTGCTGCATAAAGCGCTGCAATTCAGAGTCCAAATTTCCCGGCTGCCCTGCGGACGTGACGTCAAATGACCTACATGTACATCCGCAGTTTTGATACAAGAAGAAGACAGTAAATTCAAACACTGTAAGCGATAGTGATGGATTCTTCTGCCGTCAGCAAACGATCCAGATCAACTGAAATACCACTAAAAAGTGTAACTACGAAGAAAAAGGTTAGTAAACAACATTATAGCTTCAGTTTGTGCACGCTCCTGTGACGGCTTGGCTCGTGGCTGCAGTTACCTGAAGCGCCAGTTACGGCAGTCGCGAATTTCGTTTCTTAATCTTGCCTCAAATCCCTTTAAAGATGCACTATGCAACCTCTCGACGTCAAAACTTCATGTTTCAGACTCATTTGATGGCACATTGATATTTATTATGTGCATTTCTGGAGCCGTTGCTGCCCAGAAGCATCCTGAGTCTGCAGTAACCTTTTCTGACTGGGATGCTATTCAAGTTTTTCGTTATACACCTCTTCACACGCTAGCAAGCAGATCTAAAAAAGAATAAAATAAAATAAAAAATGGCAATTTTGAATGCATACCATTGCTGATTTATCAAGAGAACATTATCAAAGGACGAGAGGAAACAAAAAAGAGAAAGAACAGAGCAAGACTCAAGACTTTTACTGGATGGAGAGATCTAACAGCACAGGTAGGATGCAAGATGGATGCCAATTTAACCATCATAAGCAGGCAAATCACTGGAAAATATATAAAGTTCTGTTTTGTCCCAGTGCAGCAATGCGATTTTATTAATTTCACAAAGGAGGAACTTCACTTGTTTGCAAGTCAGGCTTACAGTATAAGCAGTGTTTTCTGCACTTTGGCACATTTTGCAAGACAAATTCAGCACATTTTATGAACTTCAGCGCCTTTCCCTGCACAAGACACAAACAGGCTGTTGGTAAGTTTTCAGAAGGGCTTTGATTTGGTTAACTTTTGCCCACAATTTTAGCAAATTCATTTTCATATTAATTACCTTAGAGTCACTTTTTCAAAATTACTTTCAAGTGTTGTCTACTTTCTGCCCTTCAGATGTGGGTGAAGTTTCCTCTGTTACCTAATTAAATGCACCAGTGCATATTAGACATTGAATAAAACTTGCTATCTTTCGCCTAACTACCGATGCAGTACATTCTTTGGTTTGTTTTGTAATGGATTTGAAATTTTAGTAAATAAAGGGTACATTTGTTATCTGTTAGCTTAAAGCCAGAAGCTGGAACCTCAATGAGGAACTTCAGGTAGGTGAACTCAAAGGTGGAGTCCAGAGTGTTGCCCTGTTTCTGTTTGCAAACACCATTCAAACTGAGAGCCCCTCCCCTCCGGCTAATGGTCACATCACTCTTCAACCCCAAGCATTTCCTTCAAAGATACAGTAGAAAGTGGGAGGAAGCCAAACTAATATTAACCCATGGTTGCCTTATCTAAAGCTCTTTTCGCCGCAAATTACTTTCTTTTCTTCGCTGTATCCGCCATTTTTATCAAGAATTCGAGTGAATCTGGTGTTGGAAGGGAAACAGGTAGTAAATACAACAAAATACAAATAAAACAGGAAAGAAAACCAACTTCAGTGTAAACTAAACCATACAGAATACAGAATAGTATGAATAATAAAAACACAGAAACAATAGCCTGAACACAAAAAATCTCAACTGATAAAGACAGAATAAACAATACAATACCTGAAATAGAAACTTAGTAAGAACTTAACCAAAACTGAGATTATGACGTAGATTCCCTGATGGTGCTTTGTGCTGTAGTGCAAAGATGCCTCAAATAGAGGCAAATCTCAAGAAGCTCTGTGTTGCTGCAAAATATAGCAGATCCCCAATCAGCAGTGAGTTATACATGGGCCCATTGTTCATATTGCAGCAGTACAGTGCCAGTTCTTTCTTATTTTCTATAGTTTAAAGTGTATTATTCGGGGTGGGCTTATAGTGTTCTTTACAAGGTCCATGGGGTTTTTACAGAATACTGAAATACTTATACAACAGCAGATTGAATCTTGTTCACAATATGATGCTGAGAATGAGGCAAGTAAAAGGTCAGATGAAGAGATGGCGAATCATCAAGGAATAAATGACAAAAACTACGACCAAGAGAGACTGTGGGGACAGCAAACTGTGAGGGGGTGAAAGGAGTAAAGAAAAGGAGGTAATAGGGAAGAATGAATGAAGGAAGGAAGGAAGGAAGGAAGGAAGGAGGGGAATTTTTCCAGGAAACAGAAGAAACAAAAGTTTGAAAATCTTGATTCTTGTGGACTTTTTCTAACTTTGAGCACCTGCCCTTGTTGCACCGCTGAATATAGGTGGCTGATAAAGAAAGAATAAATGATCACAAGAGTAATTTGGCGATGTTTCCTTGTGGGAGAGTTTTACTAGAATAAATATTGAACAACCAACATGAAGACACATCAAGTTCACCATAGTAGACAACAGTACATACCCATTATATGACTTGTCTGATACAGTCTAAATATGATTTGCGGCTAGTACAACACACTCGTTCACTAATAAAATGCATGAAATATAATTTAAATAGTGCATAGCAAACGCCACATACATTTTATATTCACATGATACTTAACAACAATAAGACGAACACCATGCATCCCTGCTAACACGGCTAACTCACAAGGCATTGCTAACACACCCGTTGACCGGAGCAGTACACTGCCACTTTCTCACAGTAAATGATGCAATGTAATTTCTGCACTGAAACATCAGCAGCATTAAAAACAGGTAAATGATGAGTGATTCAGCGATGTCTCCTCATGGGAAAGTTTTACTAGAATGAGGAAACCTCTGTGAGGATGCGTGCGGACAAAATAATCAATCTCAGAGTAGCAGATCGATGCCACACGATGGAATTGGAAACACGACATGAACCATCTAGTTACCATCTAAAATCACAAACAAATTGAACACCATGTCATTTGAATCCCTTTTGCACATTTTAATCATAACTCATGAACTAAACATCCTTTGTTTCTTAGAAACATGAAGTGAAAGTGTCATATTTCTGTATTAACAGTGTAAATTCCAACTTGTCACACTCTTCTAAAGTAATCTGTACAACCCTAATTACAAACTTTCTCCTTTGATGACTACATGTAGACATTTGTTTTACTTAAATATTATCATATATTGCTTTTATTTATTTATTTATTTATTTTTTGTTTCTTCCTTTCCTCAACTACTTGGAAAATTTTACAGAGTGTTACATCATCTTCTTTGGCTGTGCTGGGGGGAAAAGCATTAACAGCATTTTTTGACCGAATACAATCATAACACATCTTGTGTGCACCGTTTGCTTTCTTCTTGTAGCACAGAAGTGAGTATTTGTAGACTATCACTGCAGTCAGTTAAGCTATAACAATGTTTAACTGCTGCAGTGTGTGGGAGGAAACTAATAATGTTCCAAAACAGACACCCCCCAGAGAAAAAGCAGCTTTGTTTCAACCCTAAACAAATTCTGCTACATGAGATCTTCACTCACAGAAACTAGTTCACACTTTTTCTAGGGGAACATTAAGTATCTTTCTCAAAAGCACTTGATCCTAAAACATTGTTTCTCTGTTTGCTTGTGATGAATGGTGAACAATAAATGACAGTGTTTTTTAAATTAAACTCCCCTGGCAGTTACAAAGTTGAGTAACACCTGCTGACAAAGAATCAGAATAATACTTTATTAATCCCAGTGGGAAACTGCTGCATTGCAGTGCTCCTTAAAACAACAGTGAGAAAAGAAACAGAAAACCGAGAGTAAAGTGTGAAAGTGAGAGTAGAATGTGATGCTGAACTCAATAAAAACAATGAAAATAAAATATAATGAAACATGCCAATTATAAAATAAGGAAAATAAAAATAGAATGTATTGAAAATAATTAATACAACAAAGAAACTGACAAATGAATATTTGAAATGAAATGAAATGAACAAAAAAACAAACATATTTACAGTATTTACAATATTTAGAACAAGGCTATGGTTCAGACTTCTGGTTCAGTGCAGTGTTATGGAGTCTGATGGCCACAGGAAGGATTTCCTGTGAGGTTCTTGCAGCGAGGTGGAATGAGTCTGTTGCTGTCCAGTATGGGTGGAAAGGACTGTCCAGTATAGTTTTTTTGCTGGACAGCAATCTCCCTCCTGACACCACCCTCATCTAGCTCCACTTCAATAACACTACTGGCCTATAATTTTATTAAGTCTGTTTATTGAGTGTGCCAGCACATAAGAGCATAAAGAAGGGCATTGGCCACCACAGATTTATAAAATATCCTCACCATTGTCCAGCAGATGTTGAAGGACCTCAGTTGCCTCAGAAAATAGAGACAGCTCTGGCCCTTCCTGTTTTTGGTGAATATTCTAAGTTACTCATAGTCCTCCATAGTGTCCACATTCCCACCACTCATGGAAATAGGGTTCATTAGTGGTCTTGACCTTGATATGTCCACAACCAGTTCTTAGGTTTTTGTTTTGTTGAGCTGCAGATGATTCCTCTCGCACCACGTGTCAGTCATCAGAAAACTTCTGAAAGTGGCAGGTCTCTGAGCAGTAGCTGAAGTCAGTGGTGTAGAGCAGTGATTCCCCACCTTGATCCTCAAGGCACACTATCCTGAAGACCTTCCATGCTGCCCTGTTCTCACCCAGGAGAACCAGCCTGATTGGTGTTGAACGTGCTGGAGAAGTAAAAGAACATAGTCCTCATCGAGCTGGTTGGCTTGTCCAGGTGAGCATAGATGTAGTTCAGCAGGTAGATGACCAAGATGAGTCTCTCCAGGGTCTTCATGTGTGTCATCAGGGCCACAGGTCTGTAGTCCTTAGGACTGTTGGGTCACTACATCTTTGAAACCAGCACGAGGCATGATGGCTTCCATATCGTGGGGACTTTTTTCAGATCAAGATTAAGATTCAGGTCCTAACCTGAAGATGTGATGCAACTCCACACTGATCACCAGCTCAGGAGCTCTTCTTCTTGTTGAGGTCTTTGATGTCCTTTGTTACCCACGGTTTATTGTTGAGGTACCTGTGTCTGTGTTGGAGTGATGGGAATGTAGAATGTAAACATGCTGTAATTTGTCATAAAAATCAGAAACTAATAAAACATGTCCTCTTTGTTCCTGACTTTATGAGTGTAATGAAAGAAACAAGACAACTGTATTCTATTTTATTTTATTTCTATTGTGCTGGAAGCAGACAAACTGCATTACTGATGACAGGAAAAAAAGTCAAGAGAAAAGGAATAGCTAAAAGCCATGTTTTCAGTGTGAAAATGAAGAGGAGCACCCAGGCATTGTCCACACCTACATGACTGTAGTATCCATCTTCTAATGGTGACTTCCAGAAAGATAATGCACCATGTCAAAACCTCAAATCATCTCCAACTGCTTTCTTGAACATGACAGTGAGTTCACTGTACTCCAGTGACCTCCACAGTCACCAGATCTCAATCCAATAGAGCAGCTTAGTGGTGTGGTGGAACAGGAGATTCTCCTGGATGTACAGCCAAAAAAAATCTGCCGTTAAATAATATGTGCATTATTGTATCGTGTCAATGTAGACAAAAATCTCTGAGGAATTTTGCCCCACTTTGTTATCTGTCATGAAAAATTAAAGCAGTTCTGAAAGTAAAAGGGGTCAATCCTGGTATAAAAGTATATTTTATCATTACCATGTCATGTGCATATATCAGCTCTAAGCCTTCAACATTCCTGCAGAGTGAAAATAGGAAGGGAAATAGAAAATTGCCCCATATATCACAAGGGATATAACATATCTTTCACAAGTGCACAGGACTGAATGAAAAGAATGAATCGTCTCCAGTTTCATCTGGTGGGTGGGGTGCAATGCCTTAACTGCATATAGATTGTGGTGGTTGAAATATTCATGTTTAATCTTTTATCAAGAATCTTTATATGCCATGATAATAGCACCAATGTTAGCTTTTTTCCCCCCACCCTAACTCCTGTCTAGTTTCCCATCATGGTATCTATTATTTACAAAGCAGCTCATAAATTATCTTTCCTTTACAACCTCCTTGTTTCCCATACTGCCAGGACTGAGAGGGCCTGGGCGTGCCTGGGTTGGATTCGATCCCAAGACTCCCAGATGAGAGTAATGCACACCAACCAATCAGCCAAAGGAACATCCCCTTGGCCAAGTAGCCAGGGCACATAATCACTCGAAGGCATAGTGATAGGACCGTAAACTGCCACACAAACATTTCTGATTTATATGTAAATCATTGGGACAGTTATAAAGTGTTACCACCAACTAGCATATCTGTTATGTTTGGACAGACATTGTAAAACTGATTTTGACTGCAACCTAGCCTATCTTCTATAAGCACTGTCTCCTCCTGGTTATGCGTAGGAACAATTTTGAAAGAAAAGTTGGTGTTAAGTATAATGGGAAAGAAAGTCCAAACCTTTGCTAGTTTAGGGACTTCTTGCATGCTTGTGTGATGGCTTATAAGGTAAGCCCCCATTTATGTTGGGAGGCCATTTGCTCATAAATATTGAGATTTGACAAGAAAATTGCTTAATTTTAAAGCAATCTAAAATTTTCCTTTGCCAACTGTTTACATTACGTAAGAATGTAGTGTGTGTTATTAGACATACAGTATCTTAAATGAGAGAACAAAATTATGAGAATACACAAGAACTGGTGGTTTGCAGTGACCATGACAATGCTGATCCTCTTTTGGAAACCCTGCTCACTTCAAAATGACATTGACAGTGTGCACCCAGTAATTATACTTACAGTACAACAAACTGTCCGTGGCAGGACGGGGTTGCTCATACGGAGGCGTCCGTCATATTTTCTCATGACCCCGATCAACTGTTTATTAAAACTATCCGTTCAACCTTACATTTGCAGAGATGTGGAAGTGACAACTCTGCTTCAAGTGTCTCCACGTTAACCTTGCCCACCTCGAATGTCCAACCGATCGCACAATTCTTCACAGAGCCCTACGAGAAGAAACAAGCAAGTTACAAGTAAATTCTAAAAAAGAAGTGAAAGTAACTAAAGAAAGATAAAAAGTAGGATCTAAAAGTTACAGTGTGAGGAGTTAACAGTTCTTTCGATAAAAGGCATCAAATAATAGCTTTTTTAACCTTGATTTAAAGCAGCTGAGATTCAGGAGACCTGCAGTTTTTTGGAATTTGTTTCACATGTGAGGAGCATAAAAACTGAACGCCGCCTCTTCATGTTTAGTTCTGACTCTGGGGAAAGAAAGTAGACTTGACTCTGATAAGTTAGTTGGTTCAGAACAAAGCTGAAGATTCTCAATGTATTTTGGCCCCAAACCATTCAGTGCTTTGTAAACTACCAGCAGGATTTAGAAGTCAACTTTGACAAACTGGAAGCCAGAGTAAGGATCTTTTCAATCAGCATTGAAGAGATGTTGTTGTTAGAGGCCGGGGCATTCAACTTAAAAGATTAAAATATGTTTGTCAATCAACCTCCATTTTTACAGACATTAATGCAAAGACCAACTATGAGGTAACAACGGCTTGTGACACATACAATCAGTCATAATGTTTGGACATATTTTCCCATTGGATTTAATGGGAAAATGTCCAAACCTTTGACTGAAAGTGTATCTATCACACCCAGTTTTACACTTTATTTGTCACATGTCACACCTATTATTTTGAGCATTGTGATTACATGAGCATTACACTCTGTGGAGGTTTTGGTCATCCACAACTCATGACCATAGGTGAGGGTAGGTAGGAAGGTAGATTGACCTTAAAATTGAGAGCTGTGCCTTCTGGCTTAGCTCCTTCACCGCGACAGACCGATACAGAGCCCACATCACTGCAGATGCCATATCAATCTGCGTGCCAATCTCCTGCTCTATTCTTCCCTCACTAGTGAACAAGACCTCAAGATACTTGAACTCCTCCACCTGGGGCAGGACCTCACTCCCGACCTGAAGGAAACACTACACTCTTATCTGGGTGAGGACCATGGTCTCAGATTTGGTGGCAATGATTCTCATCCCAGTCGCATCAAAGCCTGGTGAGGCCAACAGAACCACATCATCTGCAAAAAGTAGAGACCCAATCCTGAGGCTACCAAACTGGATCCCCTTAACACCTTGGCGGCACCTATAAATCCTGTCCATAAAGGTTATGAACAGAATCAGTGATAAAGGGCAGCCATGGCGGAATCCAACCCATACCAGAAACATATCAAAATTACTGCTGATCCACTGTTCCACTTCAGGATGAAAACCGCACTACTCCTACTCAATCCAAGATTCACCTACAGACTGATAATGGAGTTGCTCAATATACTCCAATGCCAATTGACATTCTTTAAAATTGGTTAAAAATACTTTAAAACTCTCATTAGGTCACAGCGAGCATATAGTTTCTTTTTCTAATAGTGTTGTAAGCATTTAGGTCAGATTTCTTTTCCTTTTGTCTTTTTGAAAATTAAATATGGTGTAGCAGTTTGAGAGTATTTGTCTCTCTCTCTGTTGGTGTGTTGAGCAATTGTATGAGCAACCTTCAATAAATATGTTCCAGCTCTTTTGGGGGTTGGGGAGGTTGATCCTTACTTGTTCCAAATCACACAAGATGTCAAGTCATGCTAAGTTTGTGGAGTTGATTGTGGAGGCCTATCAGAATGTTCCACATCACTGCTGCTTTTCATGCACAATTCTAATATAGAATCATTCTGAAAGATGGCAGCACCATTAGGAAACAACTGATTGTCCAAACTGGACAAATACTCATTTAGGCCCATTTATACTCCACGCCAAAGATGGATATGCAGCTGGACAGACAGTTTTGTCCATCTTCTGGGTCCATGTTTGGTCCTTGTGGTCTGAATGTTTTTTTGTTTGTTTGTTTTTGTTTTTTTAAACAAAGGAAAGATATGTCAATAGCAAATGGCCTTCTTTGGTATCCAGTTATATCTGATTTAGCTCGTTAGTTTACCAGAAGCTGTAATCGTCATTGGGAATCTCATTCATGTCAAACCTTATTGAAAGTATGAGGAATAAAATGCCATCCAATGCCTTTTTTCTATCTAAACCCTGTAATTAACAAATGTCAAAACCATTTTCATGACAGCAGCTGAGCAGCAACCTAAGGAAATGTTTTGTAACATAGATTACTTCCACCTCCCTGTCATTTTCCTTCTAAAATTTAAAAAAAAGAAAGAAACAACATTCCTTGTGGGATTGTCATAGTCATAGCTATTAACACCCAACTCACATACAGTACAGTGTACTCACTGAGACAAATTCATTCAAGGGCATAGACCATCACATTTCAAATAGAAACCGCTACATATTTGCTTCGAAATGTGAGCCTGCTCTTGGAGATCTTCCCTGCTGAGACAATGATGCACACATCAGCACGAAACATGCAGAGTTTTAAAAAAAGAAAAAAAAAAAAATCCCTCCCCATGGGTGTAAAGTAGATGCAAACATTAAGTCACATATGGAGTGTTACCGCTGTGGGTGGGAGCTTGCAGGAAACATAAAGAAGTGAAAACCTGCGAATGCTCACTGGAGATGTGTGGTTTGGTTGGTACATACACACACACACCCACACACACACACACACACACAGTTTCCATTCCTCGTGTGGTATTTCCATTGACATAATGCATTCCCTAGCCCCTTACCCTAAACCTAACGCCCATAACTGATTGCCTAAACCTAACCCTTGTCCTAATCCCAACCCAAACCTAATTGTAACTTAATCACTAAAACCTAATCTTGACCCTCAAAATGGGGTTCATTCCTGTGGGGACCGGGAAACTGTCCCCACGAGGGCAAGACGTCCCCACAGGGATGGTAAAAATCCAGAACATGGTCCCCTCAATGTTGCAAATACGCAGCCACAGACACACACACACACACACACACACACACAAAAAATATATGTATATATATATATATACAGCCATGGAAAAAACTTAAGAAGCCACCATTGTTTTCTCATATTAATTGGCCATTTTAATACTTGATACGCCTAAAAGTACACTTGTCTGGACAAGTATAATGATAACAAAAATAGCTCATAAGAGTTTAATTTAAGAGCTGATATCTAGCCATCTCCCATGCTTTAATTGTTTATTTGTTTGTTTATTAAGTTCATACATCAATAGCTATGGCATTGTACTGCCAAAAACAGTGCTTTTCGGCATTCTGTATTTCCTTTTCTGTCTCTTGTAGTGACATGATTCAGACCACAGTTGGTACTCGATTGCATAACCATTATGACTGGAAAAAACAGTGGTCTCTTAATTTGTTCCATGGCTGTATGTATGTATATATATATATATATATGTATATATATATATATATATATATATATATATATATATATATATATATATATATATATATATATATATATATATATATATATATATATATATATATACACACACACACACACACACAGTATATATGAAGAGTTCTTTTGCAAAAACAGTTAACCGCCATTTATAAGACACAGAGTTAACTGCTTTTCCTCGCTGTCAGGTACAAACTTCATGTGAGTGTTATTTGGTGAAAATATTCAAAAAGTAAATGAAGAGTTTATTTACAGAAGCAGTTTACTCTGCTTTTTCTAAATGGTGGTTGACTGTTTTTGCAAATGAACTCTTCATATATATTTACTATACGGCTCTTTAGAATGCTGTAGAATGCTCCGTTGACTTGAATGGGTTTTCCCAACATTCCAGTGGTGATTATTTTCGTATAATGACCGCTGTAACAATATAACGTCCTCCGTCAATGGCAACGGATCTTTTTTTTTTCTTTTTTTAACCTGTGGTCTTCCGATGATTCTAATATCCCTCCGCATCGCAAGTAGTCCGGTCACTGAACTGAAATTAATAAAGAGAAAGTTGCATGACATCTAGAAAAATAACAAAAAAAACATGGTTCTTAATTGGGTCTAATTACTTTACTGTCACAAGAAGCACTTACAAAGGATACACAGTATGGGCTTCGGCTAAATGACTCTTATTAGATCATGTGGCCTACGAGAAAGGCTGGCCAGGCTGTTTTGACCATGCTTTGCTTTAAACATGAACTACTGTACTAAACAGTAGAGGTTAACTTTACATTCTCGGTTTCCCCCCTCACAAACTCCCCCTACTTCCATCTGTCATAATTTAACTTGATTCATTGATTCAGCCCTGCAGGTAGGATAAGAGTGCTGCGTGGGCAGGATCAAGCACTTCCTGAGGGATATGGACATGATTGTAGCAAAGACGAAGAAATTACAGCTTGTTAAACAATTTGCAGTTCACAGAGCCTGAAGGCTGGAAAAGTGTCGCTCTGATTGAAGGGAAAGTGGCTAAAATCCACCAAACACCACAGGAAAGTGAAAGGATAACACTTCTCCCATAGTCAACAACTATTCCTGATATAGCCACTTAAAAGGATCATCCTGACTTTAAACCTCATATGAACCAAAAAACTGCTGTCTGAGCTCTGCAGTCAGCTAAGGCAATCTGAGATCAGAACCCCTTTAGTTCTACACACATGCTCTCTCAGCTAAAATTTATATTGCTGCTTTTGTCTGCAAACAATAGCCATTAAATACTGAAGCACTGTATGGAAAATACAAATTAAATCCAAAGATGCTAATAGATAGCTAAACACTTGACAATTTCTTTCCTACAGTGAAATAAAAGCTTCCCAACAGTGTCTTAAAAATTCAACAATAACTTGTGAGGGATGATTTAGGAAAGAAAACTGAGCAAGACGCCATCAGGGAATATTGGCAGGCCACTGGGGAGAGTGGAGGAGAGCAAAATGACTGTGAGAAATTGAACACAGCATTTGTGGCATTTGCTGAAATTTCTTATGACAAAGTAATAGAAATGACTTTGTATGGGTGCAGATGTCAGATTGAAGCTGAGTCCATAACCTGAACTGCATTTTGTGGTAGTTGTTGTGAGTGCAAATGCATATATGCTGTTAATACAGTATCCCTCAAAGTAGTTATTAAAAACTGTATTTTTACCTTATCCATAATTGTTTTCTAAAGGCCCATTCATGCTCTATGCCTTGGATCACCAATTTCAGACCTTTTGAGTCTGTGTCCTGCAGGTTTGCTTGAAACACACCTGGTTCAAATGAAATGGTCCTCCAACAGTGTGTTGTCAATTTCTGCAAAAACCTTTTATTGACCCATTAATTTGAGTCAGGTGATGTAAGACATATATGAAACTATAAGGGCGCTGACATTGGCCAACATTTAACATGGATATACCGTACCTGTTTACATATTACAAGAAAGAAAATCTTTTTATTACTTATTTTGAGAGTAGCCAAGCATTTTTTTGCTTGTAATTACCAAATAAAATTGTGCCAAAAGAACAAGCTATTTTTTTTTCATAAGATTTCTTGAAATAAGATGCATTGCCTTAAATCAAGTTCCTATATCTCACTGAAATGTTTCTCTTTAGGTGATTTTGTCTTATTTTGAGTATGATGAGATATTTTGACAAGAAATTAGGAAAATATACCTGGTAAGATTTGAGTTTTTGCAGTGAACAAACTGAGGCTTTGGAGCTTTGTTTGATTGTATAAACAGACGAGCTGGCTGACATCTTCACTTGGAGGACCGGTGGCCAAAGTTAGATTTGAACGCAGGGTTCTTGATTCAGCTAAGTTGTCTCCCTCGTCTCTTCTGACCTGTCTGTTTTACTTTATGAGCCAACACTACAAAATAATGTTCACCTTGGCGTTTATTATTGGCACAACTGATGCATCATTTACTGGCCTGGAAAGATAACTTGCAATATGCAGTTTTAGCTTTACTGTGGCCTAGAAAATGACCTTGTGCCTTGAAATTTAACACAAAGGTCACGAGCCCATCACAGGGCCAACACAGAAACAATCATTCAGGCTCACATTGGAAACACCAGTTACCTGACATCATGTTTTTGGACCATGAGAGGAAACTGGAGTACCTGGAGACAGCCCAAACATGCATGGGGAAAACATGCAAACGGTACACAGATAGGCTATATCCCAGCAGAGGTTTGAACCCTCTTGCTGTGAAGAGCTGTAGTCTAATTAGAAAGCATTGATAAACCACTAAGCTTTCAGGCTTTCTTGTATTTTTTTTAAGTTAAATACAGTCTGTGTAATATAGGAAATCAGGGAACTGGTGAATTTTTTTTGTATCTTACAATTTTAGAGGTTTTCTGAGTCAACTTTGCACAGACCCTCTAATCATGATTTCACATCACATTTTCCATAAATCTGAGACTCATACAGGTCTAATTCTCCTTAGCTTTTATCTGGATGCTATGTTTCAGTGGATTGAGCTTTCGGGGCCACCGTGGAGTTTTGACTCCAACAAGGATTTTGTTTGTTAGAACAAATTCAGTGCTAAATGTTCAAAGTACCTTAATTACCCCCATGAGCTTTGTGCCACATCTGCTGCAGCTCCAACTGCTGACCGTTAGTAAGGGGGCCAATCATCTTGCCAAACTGCAGTAACTAACTTCCTGTTATTTTTAGATTGTCCTTTTCACCTCACACAGTCTGCCTCATCCCATCATGCCTCCCCCTTTCAATCCCCCCCCCCCCCCCCCCCCCACCACCACCACACACACACGCACGCACACGCACATGCGCACACAATGTGAAAAACAAGAATTTACAGTTAAGATTATTTTTCTGACTTCTTTTACCCTGACTGATGTTAGCACTGACAATGCAAAATAATATTTGCACAACACATGACAACAACCGTGCAATTCAGTGCGCTGAGGCATTGGCAGAGCTGTCTGCATTAATTTCAGGAAACATTTAATGAGCTGTAGAAAGACAAAACTGAGCAAATAAGGAAGTCATAGAAGAAGCACAGCCAGAAAACAAACAATTACATGGTGTCCAAAGCGTGGGAGAAAGTTGACAATACTTTCATCACAAAGCCACAAAACTAAGGGGAAGTTTGTTGAGCCAGTCAACCCACGTGAAACCTATTTAAGTGAATACATACTGTGCACAGTGTTGATATTTGGTGTGTCTGCTCTGGCATTATCACACAAGCAAACATAAAGCTCAGCACAGTGGATAAGGGGAACGGATATAAAATGCTAAAACAGAGCTTAGAAATAACCATTAATATGTGTGAAATATATTTGTTGGCACTACTCCCCATGTGGCCACTCCTAAAACAAATTACCTAAAACTGTGGCAGGAGAATAAAAAACAGACTGAATGTAGCTGCTTTGCCAAAAAAAAAAAAAGAAAAAGTCCTTCAAATGAATAAAAGTGAACACTTCATGTACATCGCATTATGATGCATGCACTTAAAACAATATAACAAATATCTGTAATAGCTCAAAAATGTTCATGTCCACTCAACATGTCACATTCCATCTAACTTTTGGACATCCTTATTTTTTCACCAGAGGAAACAACAGAATGTAAACAATGGACAAAACAGTTTAATCTTTTTTTTTTTTATGTCACTGATTGTGATAATTTAAAGTGTCATTATGTTCAGACTTTGGGTTTTATTGACTTGATTTGCTTGGTGTGGTTTTGTGTCCAACTCTCCATTTAAAGTTCTAGTTATGAAATATTTAACATAACTGTATTTTCTAATGGAAAAAAAAAAGTTCTCATGATAAAAACAAATGATTACCAACAAACCTTCTTCCATCTATAATTGCTATATTGGACTAAACTAGAAGCCCTGAGGTACACTAAAGGAAACCATTTGGGAGCCAAGACCCAACTCTTCTGAGGTCGCAGACTAAAAAGAACCAATTTTCCCATCGCTGTATTTCACTATGCTTAAATTTACCACGATTACTAACCTGCCAGTTCCACTTTAAATGTTACAAAGCTTTTGCGAACACAACTCGCGAGCTTTTGCCCCCTGCATCAGGATAATTTCACACATTTTTCCTCATCAGTGAAACAAGGACTTTTCCCCTCCCTCTTTTAATTACCCATTTAATTTTCTTTTTGGCTCATCAGCCTCTAACTTTCTGCACGACATTCAAGTTCATTTTCATTTTATAGTTTTGGATGCTCCTCCACACAACATCAAACAACTCCACTATTTTAATTGCCATGTCACCATTATTTATAGTGCAGGTTTCTTTTTAATGGATCTGATGTTACATTTTTCTAAGCCCTTTTTGAGACTTTGCTGATTCTTGTTTTTACTAAATTCTCGTTAAGGAAGACTTTTGTAGATAGAGTGAATACATATTCAAGTCCAGTTTTTTGGGGAGTTTATATTCAAAACCCCGACCTGGAAAACTGAGGATCCTCCTTACAAACAGGTAGGCTATACAGCGAGATTCTTAAACGTGGTGCTGTCACTGACAACACGCTTTCATCTAACTTTCACCTTTTCATATAATTTGCACATTGTTGTATTTTATCCCCACCATTTGGCAATCTCATAATGCACTGACTTTTAAAAACCCATAATTTTGATAAAAGATTGAGACTCACAGCCAAGCAGAGCTGTTTTCTCCAATGGCCTTTTGAAATTCAGCCAAGCAAAATCTCAGTTAATTAGGAGTGAACAAAGAGGAGGGAGTGAAGGAAGAACACTGAGGCTGACAGCATTTTTTTTTTTTTGCTATGGAAGAGACAAGAAGCTGTTGTGGGTGGTGGGGCTTTGGCACTCAAAACACCCATAGCTAATAATAATGACACAGAGCAGTAGAAAGGTGAGGAATATCCCAAGTGCCCAGTAGTCACCAGTCACTGGTCAAAGTCTGTGCATCTGATACCATCGATTAAAGTAAAGCAGGGGTGTTAAAATGAAAAAGCATTAAGCAGCAATCTACATTAAGCAGCAATCTATGCCCTATTTGTAGCACTGCAAATAGAAAATATTCCAACATGACTTCATGGAATTGCATATAATATCACACAAATCCAGGCACTTTTAGCTTTAAAAAAAAAAAAAAAAAAAAAAAAAAAAAGCATTTAAAGCTTTTGAAATTACATCAAAACACCAAGGCCCTGATTTACAAAGAATCCAAATAAAGACAGCTAATTTATTTGCCTCGCTTATAAATAGCGTGCGCTGTCTCTTCAGCGTTTGCGGGTGATCTACAAAGATTACACGTGCAATCTGTAACAGGCGCAGACAGCAGTATTTAAATGAGGATTTAGTGTGCGTTATTGCTGTGCCACAGAAAGTTTAGAAGAGCATGAGGTAAACTCAAATTGAAATTCATCCTGATAGAGATATTAGTTCCAGAGATATGATATGAGGCAAATAAAAAAACAGAATATAAGATAAATATGAAGAGTTCATTTGCAAGAATTGACAAACACCATTTAGAAAAACGGAGTTAACTGCTTTTGCAAATAAACTCTTTATTTACTTTTTGAATATTTTCACCAAATCAAGCTCACATGAAGTAGAGGGTTCTAATGATGTAAAACGGAGATAGGAGGTTTGTACCCGAAAGTAACGAAAAGCAGTTACCTCCGTTTTTCCACAGTGGTGTTTGTTTTTGCAAATGAACTCTTCATATAATAACTATAAATAAAAACAATGCAGCAGGTTTCCCTGTGGTTCGTAAGAAGAGGCCAGTTTATGGACATGAATAAGGACGTGCTGGTGAGGATGGTCTGACTGCACACTCTTTGGCACAATGCCAGGTGCTGGACCTGCGTAATTGCCCCCCACCCCACGCAAAACCCAGTAAAAAATAGTATCAATCGTTACTGGTTATTTTCACTGAGTTTTCTGTGGGGTGGGGGCCAACTTCACGCAGGAAAGCAACCTCAGAACAGCAGCAGCAGTCGCTGCGGTGTGGAGGAGCAGGAGCTGATCTTAATTTAAAAATATGCCATTGGCAAAAAATAAAAGAAAAAGACATAATTAATGTCAGCTTTAACTACCATGATGCTGCAGCTGCAGATGTTCTGATTCATGTCTAGAATAACCCGTGTTTAACAGTGATGTTGATTGTTATTTAATTAAATAATGAAAACTTGACGTGTCGCCTGCACACATCATGAGAAATGATTTTGACCCGATGCTGCATGTCTGCAGTCTTGTGTGCAGCCCTCTTTCAGGCATCAGTGCGTAAATTAAATTACCCGCAATTTTTTGCACCTGCTTTCCGTTGTTCAGTTGATGAATCACATTGCGTATGTAAAGCCGAGTTGTTTGCATAGTCTCCTCCCAATATTTTGCGCTTTCTGGCAGAAACGCCCAGATTGCATATTCATCTACAGCAGACACGCAAAATGGACAGCGGGGCTATTTCGCCCATGAACAGGCGCAAACCTGCTTTGTAAATCAGCTCCGGAGGATTATTGCGTGCATAATATAGCGCCTGTTTTAACCTTTCGTAAATCAGGGCCTGAGTGTTTAACCTTTTAGGCCCGATTAGCTCGTATTAAGGCTGAAAAAATTACACGCTTTTAATCTGCTAACAATAAGGAAATAGGATAAAAGTGTTTTTCAACTCTTGCCTTAAACTTAGACCCAAATGTTTACAAAAGACAAAAAAAAAAAATGCTTTTTAGAGCAAATATTACTGTCTAGAAATGATTTTGTTGCTGAAGGTGATTAATGGCACCTGTATGCATAGAATCAGTGTTCTCATTAGGAATCCCCCAAATCTCTGTTTTATTGCAATTCACCCATGCATAAGAACAGACACAGTTTTAGACATTAGAACTACATTCTCCCAAGATGATCCCTATAACATGCCTATGAACTTTATTATTGTGGAGGAATTCTTAATTTACTTATTTATCTTTTGGATTATTACTTTTTTCTGAAGTAGGTTAAGGGAAGGTTAAAAGAGGACAGTGTTTTCCTCCTGCAGTACACAATTTGAAATGAGATTACAAAACCATGAAACTACAAAACCATGTAGTAATAACACATGACATGACTTGCTGTGCAACACCTACACCTTTTATGAGAAGATGCTGAATATTTTGCAAGAATAATGATCGTCATTCTTTACAGTAATAAATCAATATTTTAAGTAGAATTATGATGACACAAACTTACACCTTGTCATGTAAGTGGTCTACTTAATGTGCTCTTCATTATATTTAGGGCAATAAAATCGATTAAATTATAATAATGAAAAGATGTTTGAACAGTGCAGGTGATTAAAAATACAGTGAAAAAAGCAAATTCATTGTTTGACAGATGCAGAACAAATCATATTTAATACAGAATGCCACTAATCAATCAAAATACAATTGACAGTGCTAAAAGAAATGAGAGTGAGCTTAACAAAAGTGCAGCATCACATAGATTTCCAGGATGAGGAAAAAAGAAAACCTGCTGTATAATTAGTTGTGGTGGAGCGAGATTTATGTGATGGGATACTGTCCCGGAGTGTGGGGACAGCAACCATGAAAGCTTGATCACCTTTGGTTTTTGAAGCATGCAGGAAGGACAAGAAGTAATAATTGGAATGAAAACCTGAATGACGTGGTCCTGGAAAGAGGGGCTGACATGTCAACATACCATGCAGTTAAACCATGTAGGGCATTAAAAAAAAAAAAAAAAATCAAGATCAATCCTTAATCTTACTTGTGTAGCTTCCACTGAAATGGTACTTTTGTGTACCAGTTTGAAGTCTGACTGTTCCATTTTAAACTGAATATGGTGATGAAGGATGGACTGAGTTAGCCCCAAAAACATTAATAACCCAACAAGGAGATAAAAGCACGGGTTTCAGGGATTTAGCCCTTGTGAGATAAAGATGGTTATAATTACCAAGCTGATAAAAACTGCCTTTCTCAACACTGTAGACTTTGTTAAAATTTGAAGAAGTTTCCAGGGAAATACAACACTTTTTACAGTATCATCAACTTTGAAATAGGGCCACGTTTACTGATGGAGTCTTTATTTGTATTTATTTTGAAGCAGTATTTGTTTATAAAAATGGTCATTGTTCTCTAAATATGTGATCTCTTCATCCTGTACCCTAACAGTAAATACAGTCAGCCATGATTCTGCCAGGTTCTACTGAAACTAACGTGCTATAGTTCCCCAGACATGCAAGTTATCCAATAACATAAGAACTGGGTTTGTTTTCTCTTTTTTTTGCTGAGAATTTCTTTGATTTATGTCCTTTTTTCACCCTCCTCTAGGTTGAGAATGATAGAGGCTGCCATAGAAATAATTAATGAGGGCTTTAATAGCATTTTGAATGAAATGTTGGCTGATCTAGTTGTTCACTGAGGAGTTTCCAGGCAAGAGCCAAATCTAGATCCTGGAAAGGAATTAAATCTTTAATATTTCTGATGGGGATTGGATGAAAAAGAGCATGCCTCAATCATGGTGTGAATGCTAAAGTTAATAGCTCTCCAGTGGATCTATTACTATTTGGACAGTAAGAAAATTGAGATTCTTTTTTTTACGCCTTTTTTATGCGATCAGTGGATTTGACATGAATCAATATTACTGATGGGTAAACTGTCCTGATTAATGTAATTAAACTAAAAAGATTAGACAATTGCATAGATTATTTACACTGTCAATCTTTTCATATCCGCAAGTGGATGTACACTCGCTACAGCTGATTTGATTACATGTTTTGGGGGCATTGTGCATTTGTTCTGTTGATCTTTTCTGAAAGCAGAAAGCTCAAAACACTTATCCATTTTACTATGTCTATAATAAATACACCTAAGTGACCCACTTCCAACACAGGAATACCTCCCCAAATTCCAACAATGTTTGATAGAAGATGTGGAATTCTGTGGGTCATGAGTCTCTCCTTTACTTCCCTAAAGCTTTTCCTCCCCATTATTCTTGATGTTTTTCCTGGTTTCATTTTTCCAAATAGTTTTGTTTCAGAATTTTCAGCTTTTTAAAATGCTCTCAAGCTAAATCTTACTTAGAATTTGTTGTCTGGAGTGTTGCTAATAAGTTTCCAACAGGTTTGTTTGATATTTTATGGTTTAATGATGACCTCTGTCTTTTGCAACAATACATTTCTGGAGCGCTTATTGAGTGTTTCCATGAAAAGAGATGGTACCAAATGGAAATTTGGCACCTGGAAACAATTGTACAGATGCAGGCATGAAAAAGTTCCCCTTTCTGCCGACTACCAGCCACTTACCAGCGACTTGTGTGCTTATTCAATCGCACAGAGGAACGCCTGTGTGCCCAGGGCATAGACTGTATATAATTACTGGACGTAGCTTCCGGTCTCTTCTGAATAGAGAAATGTGAAGCCAGTTGGGCGTGTCTTAACGTCGCCATCTTGCCGTGTCACGTACGTCGTCACTCCAGGAAAATCCTAAAATGGGCACAGCGCGGCCGCGGGGCAAATGATTGACAGCTGACGTACTGTGGGCTAAACGCTAACTGAGCTAACACGAAACTAAGAGGAGCTAACAAAGATAAGGCTCCTAAGCGGCATGGTTAAGGTAAGACATGCTTAGACTTGCAATTCGCTGACTAAACACCGCCGTTGTGCGACTGTAACAAACTGAGACCTTATTAAGAGCAAAGAAGGAGCTAACTAGGAGCCTCCGGTCGGCAGGCGGAGCTTCCGGTCTGTCATAAGGACACGCCCTTAATTATGTGTAATTTGAAGAATAAATAACATCTAAACGAATGAGTTATAAAAAAATTCACCCCCCTCACAGTTGACATGAAGGTAAACTTGACCTAATAAACCTAAAATGATTTTTTGAACCAGGCTGTAAACCTGTTTATTTCTGCTGTGAAGTTGGCGTTTTTAACATGGGAGTCTATGGGGATTTGCTCGCTCTTGGAGCCAGCCCCTAGCGGATGAAGGGAGGATTACACTATTTGCACAAGCAAGCGAGCTTCACTGTTCTGAGGCGGAGTTTGCCCCTTGGCCCAGGGGAAACGATTTCAGAGCATAAATGAATGCCCGGAACAAGGACGTTTCCACACGCCAAGTTTGGACACCGTGCATGATGACGTATTCGTGAGACAAATCTTTCAGCCAGTGATAGTGCAGTAATAGTGCACTATTACTTAGGGCTGGACGATATAGAAAAAAAGATAATCGTATCGATCGAAAAAAAAAATCTGTATCGATCGATATCAACATTTATAAAAAAAAAAAAAAAAAAAAAAATAAGAAGCTATTTTCAAATTAAAAGCTATTTTAGGTGCAGCCCTGGCCATTTAAGTTTTTGCTGAATAACCTACTCATAATAAAGATCACACTAAAGCCGTTTTCAGACTTCCGCCCACTCTTTAAACTGACTCGTCTTTTCAAACATGCTGCTTCCTTGCAAACTTATCGTGTCCCGGTGCTTTCATTCATCAGGAAATGTTGCGGAAAAGTCAGAACAGCCCCGCTCTCCCTTCAACTCTGTCCAGAACATTTTCTTGTGCTTTTAGCCAAAACAACGTGCCGCAACATTTCTGCTCTTGTGACATGTAGAGCAGCCGGTACATGTCCGCTACATCCCCGAGGTAAAAGAGCGGTATGCATGTCTGAATGCAGCGTTATAAAGGACAGTTCACAATATTACCGCTTTCCAGTGGAAGTCTGAAAGTAGCATAACACTGAATTCCAGTTCAGCCTTTGCCTGGGTCTGCGTTTGTGATTGGTTGGCGGAAGGAGTGACTGTAGTTTCATGCTACCTGATAGGCTACAGCGGAAAACTGTGCTTCTATATTGAACTTTTATTGACCCTCTTTTTTTTATATTGAAAAAACCTGTATTGATCGATATATATTGATATTGAATTATCGTCCAGCCCTACTATTACTGCACCACTTCTGGCAGAAAAAGGCGGAACTTTTTCATGCACGCATCTGTACACTGTACTGAATAACTGACAAACCAATGATTTTGAGCTACTGTAGGATTGGAAACTTCCAACTTGCACTAAAGCAATCCATTTATAGCCGAATATAGAAACAAATGTTTGAGGTGTATTTCTGACACAGACACATTTCTCCTACCATTTCTGGTATTTGTCTGTGTTAAGAGTTGCCATCTTTGGGTGGGTTTGACATCAACCCATGTCTGAGCTTTGTGGCATCATGACTGAAAATATAAAATCCCACAGGGAAAATGGTGGAATTGTTATTTGTGCTTTAAACCATAGCTGCAGCAAAACAAGTTGTAATTTGATGTTTTTCTGTCTGATTTCTTGCATCCTTACGCCTTTCACTTCCTGGTATAGCTGTTAAGAACTCTGGAGGAAGACCAAGTATGACAAGTTGCATTCAGAATTGGGTACCAGTACTTACAAACCTTTTAAATCAAATTTAAAAGCCTGCACACTCATATCTTGATCACTTCATTCACTTCACATGCAAACATTAAGAAAACTGCAGACCATTTACAAATCAAAGAAAAAACTTGATGTGAAACTGGCAGTTTATGGAAAAGCTGACATTTCAGTCTGACGTACTTCATACTGTTTAAATCCTACCTTTAACATCAACAAAGCATTTTTAGGTCTTTCCAGAGGTTGTTAAAAAGTAAAGCTGACAGTTTCCCACACTGCCCTGCTTTTGAAGCATGTTTGGCATTGTCAAATTATAGCACATCATTTGAAAGTTACTCTATTTCATGCTCTTGATGTGAATAGACAAGCTGGTCCATAGAAATTATTGCTCAGATGTCAAAAATGATAGTCCATCTTCAACATAAATGGAAGTGTAATGTTTAGCTTTAAGGGAAAGAACTGTCAAAGTGCCCCTTTGAGTGTGTTGCTCTGAATCTCGTCAAATGTTTCTTACCGCAACACCAAAGAAAGAGATTGGCTGCAAAGCAAACTTTCTGAAGCCCATTACACAGCAGAGGCAGCAGCCAAGTGTTTTCTTCTATTGTCTCTTGAATAATGAGACACAGCGGGCTAGCTGAACTCAAAAGCAACTTTCACCTTCAGTGTGGCTTTGAGGGGATGGACATTTATCACAATCAGTCTCCAAAAGGCTCTTCTGCTTATTCACACATTATCTTAATTAAGATTTTACGAGAGGTCATTTCTCTTACTCTGCCACTTAAGGAAGTGCACACCAGACATGGAAAGAGGAAAACAAATCATATTTATTATCTCTGTTAACATATCGAGATTCACAGTACATCATGTATAGCCTTAAAATTGTTTAGTGAGATATTTTAAAACTGTAAAGCTAATTGATATTTTTTGTGTTAGCAGCAAGATTCCGCCAAGTGCAGCATCAGACATACAGCCATGCATAAATACTTAAAAGGTGCATTTATAGTTTATGAAGTCTTGGTGGCCAATTAGTTTACATCTTTAGTCCACAGGGATGGCTTTACTTAATGTTGGCACGCGCAGTGTGTGATTCTCTCCCGTTTCCAGCTGCCAAGATCAGAGGACCTTTCATGTTGCTGAAATGCAAGAACAATACTGTCACAATGACAAAACAACATTTTCTTTCTTTATACAGTTCAATAATTTCATTTAGCATTACTTCACGATGACTGTTGTGATTCTCAGACAGTAATTTCTGCACATCCTTTGATCCATATGAGCAGTTGGTGTGTTGATCCAGTACATTTTTAATACGCTGGTAGTTAAGGGAGGCGCTCTGCAGTTACCAGCCTACAAAAAGAAGAGATGATGTGTTACTTTGCATGACAAATTTATTGCTCATTCCACTCCAAAGGGCGACATTACACAGTGACAGCATACAGGCGCTGGCTTTGAGCTCAGCTGCAGCTGTGCTTCCTGGCTGTGCTGGATAAATCTGTGTTTGTGGCTATGGTTACTGCTCAGACTTGGGCTCCATTTGTGGTTTGCTTCATGCTGCTATGGGCATGTCAAGCTGAACTATAGCTATCCGAACCTATAGTGGTTCTTTGACAGATGTAACAATAAACCACAGAAGCTCAGGAATGCAATAGGTTTTGTTTTTATGTCTGAGTGAAGTGCCTCAGCAGTGGTTGGTGAGGGAGTTGGTTCATTAGCTACTCAAGTTATTTTTCTAACTGCACTGAGAGTATGGAGGGTACGCCAACCTGCCGTCTGTTCATAACCACCAATAATATGAAAATATAAAACACTGTGGTGCTAGGAACTTGATGTCAACATCAGCAGGATATGATTAACACTTCCATAACATTTAGCAGGTAATATCTACAGGATTTACTATCCAAATTTAATGAATATGCTAAAATGCATGAACCTCTAGTCGTGTCAGGCTTAAAGCAGCTCTAAAAACTATTATATTACCCAACATAAAATACTAAAACTCTTTCAGCCAGCTTTGTTTAAACATGGCAGTATTGGGCTGACAAAGGGGCTCAAGAAACGTCTAATTAAAGGCAGTAGGAGATCCTAGAAAAACGGCTCAAGTAAGTTACATTTTCAAGGAGTCATCACCCGGAAATCCCACTTTTTCATGTTAAAACTAGGGATGGGCATTTTCAGTAATTTCAATATTCAAGTACTCCAATAACTTTATGAACGAGTACTCGATTACTCGCAAATTGTAGATTATACATAGCTTATTTTAATGTAAAAAAAGAGAGAGACGGACTTCCCATGTTGGACATGGACCTCCGGCTACTGTTTGGCTGATACGATGAGCCGTGAATAATGCGGTCGACTTAATGATGATGAAAAAAAAAAAAAAAAAAGGCTAAGTTAACAAAATACTACAAGTAACCATCCATACCTTAGGGCTTTTTAGTAGACATGAAGTGAATTTATTTACTTATTCTTGTTTAAAAAGATGAGCATATCAACATGTTCAGGCGACAGCCGAGTGCGGAGACGATTTAAAATTAGCCATAGAGAACACTCTTTTAGCCGGTACTGAGGTAGCAGGTATGCTCGGGTACTGTTTCGCTAGCACACTGAGTTTTCTGTACCTGGTCTTGTTGCATTGCCACCACTGCAGGGGTTTTTGGTCGGGTGGGATGCAGGGCTCCTTGAAGTACTGATCCAACTCGTTGTGATCAACCTCGGGACCGGCTGTGCAGTAATCCTCTCCTAGCAATGTGTCAAGTGTGGCGGCACTTGCGATTTGGGACTGGGAGGATGCTTGGCAGTGTTCGTCTGTGTGAGGCAGGGCATCACCATCACCGGAGGACTGGGATGTTCTTGGAAGCTCTCATAAATTTCAGTCAGTCTTTCCTGGACGGACACACGAATGGCTGGCTCGAGGAAACGGAGATGCTTATGCCTGGGATCCAGAGCAGGGGCAATAAGTGCTGCGCTGCCTGCGAAAAATAAATTGTAGCTATTAAAGTTGGTGTCTAAATGTCCATAATTCCATTAGATTACAAATAATGTTATTTATGGGTGTTTAAGGGATCAAATTATTACCAGGGTTAGTTGTGCTGTTGGGGGACGCACGCTTTCTCAGGGAGTTGGCCACTGTGGTTTTAAATTCACCTTGGCTGACTCTCCATCTTGAGGCTTTAGATGCCTGGACAGGAGGCTGGAGGTGACTGCATGCACCATGGAGATGCAGACATGGGATTCACTACACATGGCTGTTGTTCCACACTGCAAAGAGTGAAGTGCAGGCAAGATATCCTCAAGTGTCTGCCAGCTGTCAGTCAATTCAAAGGTTCTGGCATTGGTGAGCTTGGGAGTGTGCCTGTCAGAAAGGGTCGCTGATACAGCCCATCTTTGTTCCAAAAGCCGCTCAAACATTTCATACACCGAGTTTCACCTAGTGCGGATGTACTGGATCAGCTTGTGGTTCGGAAGGTTCTGCCCTGCCTGCTTACCCTTTAGGGCAGCTGTTTCTACTGTGCTGTGGTGGAAATGAGCCACTAGCCTGCTACATGCGCCAACGAGCCGATTCACACTTGTGACCTTGAAGCCATCATTTATTGCAAGCTGGAGAGTGTGTGCAAAGCACGGGACCAATTCCCACTCAAGGAGATGCTCGTTTGCCACCACCATATTGCTGGCGTTATCGTGCACACAGGCACACACCTTCCCCACCACGCTCCACTCCCCGGCAGCTGCTTTAAGGTGGTCTATGTTTTCTGTGGATCAGTACGACGTGTCTGTAGGACAGCGGTCTTCAGCTACCAGTTCTGGATGAAATGATAAGTGATGGTAATATACGACTCCGTGGTCAGAGCTGTCCATAAATCTAGCTACCTTGGCAACACGTTACAAATCAGCCCTCAATTCTGCTTCACTCTCCTCGTACATCTTTTCCACACTAGTAGCTGTTGTTCGCCGTGATGGTGGCTTGTATTCCAGCTCGACAAACGCCATTAACTCGCGGAAGCCTTCTCTTTCCACAAAACTTAAAGGAATAGTTCACCCTCAAAATTATTTAACTTTATTTTTCACTTACCCTGATAGTGCAAAAATCTGGACTACTTTTTTAATATGTCAAATGCAGCCGGAGATCAGGACGACTTCTCGTTCCCCCCAATGGAGTTCGCCAGGGTCCGAGCCAAAAAGGTCCATAAAAGTCCACAAAAAATTGTCAATATTCCTCCATACTGCTCGTCCCATGTAATCCAAGTGTCCTGAGTGGGTAGCGTCCAGAATTTACTCAAAACGACGTCATTTACTATATTTTTAGAGCCTAAAAGGGAGTATTGTTTACATCCATGAAGCGCGCACATGCGCGGTCACGAAACTACGGAAGCCTCGGCATTCAGAGCCTACTCTGCCGATAATGCAAGCGTAGAAGAAGAATTTCACTGTTTACATTGTGGTGAGAGCGCGAGAGCTCTAGACAAACCGGGACAAACACAGGAAGGGGTGGATATTGATCTAAAAGAAAGAAAGAAAGAAAAAGAGAACGCGCGATCTCATCTGCCATGGCTTCCGTAGTTTTGTGAACGTGCATCGGCGTGCTAGCTGGGCATGCGATGTAGTATTGTTTAGACTCTAAAAATATACTAAATGGCGTAGTTTCTAGTAAATTCTGGACGCTACCCACTCAGGGCACTTGGATTACATGGGACGAGCAGTATGGAGAAATGTTGACAATTTTCTGTGGACTTTTATGGACCTTTTTGGCTCGGACCCTGGCGAACTCCATTGGGGGGAACGAGAAGTCGTCCTGATCTCCGGCTGCATTTGACATATTAAAAAAGTGGTCCAGAGTCTTGCTCACCATCAGGGTAAGTGGAAAATAAAGTTAAATCATTCTGAGGGTGAACTATTCCTTTAATGGGAGAATGTCTCTTGTCACCATTTTCATTATTAGCAGTAATTTTTGATATAAAGGTTGGAAGGGGTGAAAGAGGAAGGGACTGCCTGTTGCCCCCCGTGCTTGTGCTTTAAGCGCATGTGGTTAAAGGAATAGTACACCCACAGAATGATGTAACTTTATTTTCCACTTACTCTCATGGTCAGCAAGACTCTGGAGCACTTTTTAAATATCTCAAATGCAGCCAGCGATCAGGAAGGCTTCCTGTTTCCACCAACATTTCATAATAATGGAGTTCTCTGGGGACCGAGCCAAAAGGTCCATAAAAGTCCACAAAAACTTGTCAATATTCCTCCGTACTGCTCGTCCAATGTAATCCAAGTGTCCTGAGTGGGTAGCTTAATTTACTCGAAACAATGTCATTTAGTATATTTTTAGAGCTTAAACAGTACTACATCGCATCTCCTGCAAGCACGCCAATGCGTGTTCACGAAACTACGGAAGCCGCGGCAGACAAGATCGCGCATTCTCTTTTTCTTTCTTTCTTTGTTTTAAATCAATATCTAACCCCTCTTGGACCCACTTGTGTTTGTTCTGGTTTGTCTGCAGCTCTGGCGCTCTTAGTACAATGTAAACAGCAAATTTCTTCTTCTATGCTTGCATTATCGGCAGAGTAGGCTCTGAACGCCGAAGCTTCCGTAGTTTCTTGAATGCGCTTATGCAGGCTTCGCGGAAGTAAGATGTACAACTGTTTAGGCTCTAAAAATGTAGTAAATGGACTGTACTTATATAGCGCTTTTCCAGTCATACTAACCGCTCAAAGCGCTTTACACTACATATCACATTGACACCCCTATAGGCACACCGGGAGGCAACTAGGGGTTCAGTGTCTTGCCTAGGGACACTTCGGCATGCAGTCTGGGGAAGCCTGGAATCGATCCCACAACCCTCCGGTTGTAAGACGACCACTCTATCCACCTGAGCTACAGCCGCCCTATAGTAGTCAATGATGTTGTTTCGAATAAATTATGGACGCTACCCACTCAGGACACTTGGATTACATTGGACAAGAAGTATGGAGGAATATTGACAAGTTTTTGTGGACTTGTGGCTAACTCCATTATATGAAAGTTGGGTGGAAACGACAAGCCTTTCCGTATCGCCGGCTGCATTTGAGATATTTAAAAAGTGCTCCAGAGCAGAGCTGGATTAAGGAAGCAGGGGCCCCTGGGCACAAAGTCTTTAAGGGGCCCCTCCAATCACAAAAAAAGGACATCCTTCTTTGCGTCTTTGTCTTCCTCCTATTTCTGTCTTTCTTTGTCCTCCTTTTAAGTCTTTAAAAACTATCAGAACCAGATGACTACAGACCTGGGGTCTCATTTATAAAACTTTGCGTAGGATCTTTACAAAAAGTGTACATACACCCAAAACCAAAAGTTTGCGTATGCCAAAAAATATTCAGATTTATAAAACTGTGCGTACGCACAGATTCAAGCAATTTCCCCTTTATAAATCACACTCTTCCTGGAAGTTTGCACAGGTGAATTTGGCTCATATTCCGCCTCCTACACGCCCACATTCTACCATAGATGGTCAATGCAAAGTACCTCATGGATGTTTCTGCATATAAATGAGCCAGCTGATCTGAGGCATTTAAAACTGAATCGTGGCGATCGAAAAGAGATTTAAATGTAATTTTGCGGAGACAGAAGTGGAGGTGCTTGTTGGTGAAGTGGAGCCTCACAAAATCATTTTATTTGGGCGTCACAGGAAACACAGATTAATGTAAGTCTGCTGAATGACAGCAGGTTGTTGTGGCGGTGATGATGTAACGGAGGTCTGTTCCAGAAGTCGCTGTGGAGGAAACGCAGTGTCAGAGCGACTGTGTTCAGAACACAGAACAACTGTTTGGTGTGGTGCAGCGCAATTCCCCCTCCCGTGCCCTCCCCTCACCTGTAAACACCTCCGCACTGTGGTTTCAGTTCCCCATATTACCATCTGTGTCGCCAGTTTCCCCAGTCTCCAAAACCTGCGTACGCATGGGTCAGAGTTAACGTGAGAGACCGCACATTTTCCCATCAAGTTTGCTTTTTATAAATCACAACCTTTGCGTGAAAACTGGCGTACGTCAGTTTCAGGCCCCATTTTGTGCGTACGCAACGTTTAGAAATGAGACCCCAGTTGTCCTCACATCTCCCATCATTAAAGTCCTGCAGAAACTGTCATTGGCTCACCTCAGTAAGCAGTCAACATCTCTCAGGATCCATTCCAGTCTGCATATCCTAATGTTCTTGTTGAAAGCACCATCATCTACCTGCTTCAGAGATCTCACTCTCATCTGGACCAATCAGGCAGCACTTTGAGGGTCATGATTTGTAAAGTGTTTTTAATACAATTCAGCTGCTTTGTTACAGTATGTGAGAAGCTCCATCAGTTCCATGTGGATTTCTCCTCCACCAACTGGATCTCTGACCAGCTACCAAACAGACCACAGTGTGTCTGAGATGGAGGTCAGCAGCACTGAAGCACCACAAAGCACTGTACTCTCACCATTTCTGGTCAATCACTTGATGAGATGGTGTAAAAACAATCAGCTCATCTTCAATATAAACACAACATAAGAGATGATTGTTGACTTCAAGAAGAACTGGAATAATTTATTTTCTAGAAATTCTATAACTCAGCATTCCTAGCTTGATGGATAAGCTTTCACTTAATATAGTCAAAGTTCTCTTTTCTCTTCAACATCATGACAACCACAAACTCAACAGGAGGACAGACTGAGCTGCTCAGAGCTGAATTAGCTTCTATACTACTGTATATGTGCACCATCAACCTGTCTTGCTCTGTTTTATTTTTCCTGGTTTTTCTTGTCTTTTTTCATCAACATGCAGAAAACTTGTCCTCATTAGATAAACCTGCTCTCACCAGTTTAATAGTTACAGTCCACTGGTCCCTTTCCCTTTTTTAAAAATTCAATAAATCTCAATAATTAGTTTAATAAATCTCCCACAAATATCTTTTGTGTGAATTCTTCTTCTTTTCAAGGAAAAATTGAAATGACTAAATCAAGATTTTTTTTTAGGTCTAGATAAAAAAAAAATAAAAGTGATACATAAGACAGTAAAGTAATAGAAAATTATACAGTTTTAGAGAAAGCCAATAAGAAAAATTGCCCCAGCTATTGAAAATAAATGGTGTTACATAATGTAAGAATAAATATCTAGTGTGCAACTGCTGCTCATCTTCATCACAGATCCAGCAGGAGCTCTCTTCTTCCTCATAAAATGAGATAAACTTTATTTTCTGTCAGAGGGTGACAAAATTGTTTATTTGTCTAAATTGTCTCGTTTTTTTTCCTTAGCTTTGTGATATAATATGTGCAAACGACACAACAAACCTCCAGATTTTTTTTCCCTGGATTTTTAGCTGCCCTTTACTCAAAGTCTCTGTGTACATACCTAAGACTGTCAGGGGTTTGCCACCTGGACCTAGTAGTGGTAAGTCTGGTTTAGCTAGATGAGTGCCCTTAGCGCTACTGTGGTAGGTCTTAGCTGAAATGACAGTTGCATCTGCACCTGTGTCTATTTTAAACCTCACGTTGTACTGACCTACGGTCAAGTCTGCAAACCAAGGGTCTGTGCCTGCATTAACTGAACCTAAAAACAGAGGAACATCAAGTGTTATCTGTTCCTACTGCATGCACAGTCTTAGCTGATTGACACACCTGTTTTTCCACAATTGTGGCATGTTGCATCTTTGGGTGGGCACTGTGATTTTCCATGGCTTGGGGACTTTCCACATCTGTAACACGAGAGGTTGTCACTCTTCACTTTTGATGTAGCTGATGTTTTCTTGACTTGATAAGAGGCTTTGTATGTGGCTTGCTTATGCACCTTTTTCTTTGCAGTTACAGCATCAATGTCTCTTTTATTTTCTCCTCTGAGATCTGTTTGCTGCCTTTTTATTGCCTCAGACTGTCTTGCCATATTGACTGCCTTTTCAAGCGTCAGATCTTTGTCCAGTTGCATTCGCTCTGAGAGACCTGTGTCTCTCAGACCTACCACTAAACGGTCTCTAATCAGTTCATCATGAAGAGCTCCGTAGTCGCAGTTTCCTGCTAAAGCATATAATGTGGTAATGAAAGAGTCCACAGTTTCATTAGCTTGTTGTGTTCTTTGGTTGCATTTTGATTTTTCATATATCACATTTTTCCTGGGCACGAAGTAGGACTCGAACATCTGTTTTACTCTGCCATACTGCTGTCTTTCCGCCTCTGAAAGACTTTGCCTGCGCAGAATATTGTCAGCCTCATCACCCATGCAATAGATTAGCGTGTTGACTTGATTAGCTTCTGAGCTCAAGTGAAGATTGCTAGCTAATCTGAAACGTTCAAACCTCTGAATCCACCTCTCCCAGTCCAGTGGTTTAGTGAAGTCGAACGCTTCGGGCGGCTGAATGGTGAAGGTGGCACTCGGCAGTGCTGACGCGGCCTGCTGCTGCTGTACAGGCTGGTTGGCGGACGTGCCGTCATCGTCCATCCCGCTGGATTCAACCGTCTCACGTTATTCCTCTCATGTGTCTCGTCAGCTGCAGCCGCACTTCTGACACCATGTCGTGTTGTGCGTTAAGGATTCACTGCCACAGTTAACGGGGGAAAACGTCTTGTCTTTTATTCTGCTTCACAGCCATAACCGTAACCACACCAACTCACCCGAACATTTCCTGTCCCACCCCTTTCAACATAAAAGCAGGTCAAACACTATAGATTACCACCACAGGCTTGTTCCCATTGGATAATCCGGCCTTGCTCCAGAGTGTTGCTCACCATGAGGGTAAGCGGAAAATAAAGTTACATCATTCTGTGGGTGTACTATTCCTTTAAGTATCGAACTAGTATTTCTATGATAAGCAAGTTTAACGCCACATATCTTGCACCGTACGTTACTGTTGTCTTGTTTGTCGAAGTATTTCCAGACATCACTGTTCCTGGTCCCAGCTGCCATGGTGCACGTAACGTCAACTGAGTTGAACTGTCGTCAAAAACATGACGTGCGCAGGTGCACCAATTGTAAAATTCACTCGTACCCATCCCTAATTAAAACGTGTATTGGAATAGGACCTCAGTTAAAATGTGCCAGAAACTCCAGAGAGTGAAAGTGGCTTTGTCTTTGAGTGCAGGCTCTGTCTTCTCACCAGAGTCGGCCACAAGAGCGCACTCTCCACAGTACGCGATTTTGTTTTTTCTCTGGAGAAACTTAACAACTTGACAATTAGAGAAGATTATAATTATAGGTTGCAGTGCATAAATCCATCATTACAATGACAAATTCAAATTATATTGATTGTATCTCATGGCCTTGGCAGGCAAGAGCTCTCAACCCAACATTCCATTCCATTTATCTATTTAATAGGGATAGCGCATATTAATGGACGTCAACAACGTAAATATGCCATATTGTAGCACAGGTGTTAATTTACATCTGCAGTCCCTAACAGATGATTATGTCCCATAAAATCCATGATGAAAATGATAAAATGATACCCAACTTCAAGATTCACCTACTTTATAGAGTTTAACTAGAATTTCACAGCTTCCTTCCTTGGCTAACAGAAAAACCAGATTCACACACTTAAAGTCGACTTGCCAATAAATCCTGTCTCAGAAGACAGTGATTTGACCATTTTCCTTCACAGAGGCTCTCCATTAGGGCCCAAGGAATGGAAAAGCACTTAAAGTGGCATATCTTTGATGGATCCCTTTAGTCAAAGAAAAAAAAAAAAGTTCCAACATGAGCCATTAGACTGTGTGACAGGTGCAGTCAATACTGAGCTGACATCACTCACCTGTAACTGGAAGCCCTTTGCTGTGCTACTAATCTAGCAATCAGATGCAAACGTATCTTGCTTCATCACTCTTCTGTGAAACCAGAATTTTCTCTGGTTATGTGAGCACGGTGATGGAAGAAAAGGGGCGGAGAAATCGATAAATACCAGAGGAGATACCCCTAAACGTCCCGGTGCTTAAGACCTTCTCATTAGTCAGATTCTGAACCAGGACACCAAGGCAAGACTCGTGCACTGACAGCCAGTCAAGTCCTCATTCATATCAAATGTCAAGTCAAGGTAAAGAATCAGGGTTTCTCATCCAATTTTTAATATTATGTTACAGCAAGATTTGTCTTCAGCTCAAACAAGTGAATAATCATCATGCCAGACCTCTATCATCTTTATCATTCAGAAAATGAGGCTATATCCCCTTAATAAAAATGAAATGAATAATCTAATCTGCAGTTATTAGATCTGTATTGTTGGGTTGATGGGCGAGGGGGCAGGAGATATACCACACTAATGCACTTTTTCAGCTCTTGGCTGAATAATGCAAACACTTCCTCTGTAGGCAAAGATTTATTTTGCATAGGAGGCGACAGAACTTTACTGCTGTCTTTTTTGTTTGTTTGTTTCCAGCATTCTAAAGCAACACTTGAGCCAGAGAAACACAGAAAACCTCATGACATAAAGAAATATATGTCTTAGTGGCTACATGCATACCTGCAGAGATTCTGTGCCTGTACAAAGTATATATACTGTGTATATAAAGAGGGAGTTGAGATAAGGGTGGAAAGGATGAGGAAGATGTCCATGAGCCAGAATTCATGTATTTTGCGACTTGATGAAGAACAAATATCAAAGTACAGCACGGGCCACATGGCGACATTTTATCAGTGTTGTGCTGACTTGGCTGAACTTTCCCTCTGAGAGGCAGATGAGAAGGAATGGCACTGTAGAGGATGTGACTGGCTGCATCCGTAGCTACCTTATCGTTTGTATCCAGCACTGCTGAGTCTGTAGCTCCGGCCCCCCGCTTGGATGGGAAATGACCTGCCTGTATTTCCCTGGCATTCTCTCACTCTCCACCTGACTCCCTGGACTGTTCCTCAGCGCAATCTATCATGATCTTTTGACCTCCTGCACATGTCTCAGGTCTTCAGAGAGTGCTCTGCAACACCGTTGCATTGCCTTTCTTACCTGTTGTGTCTGATCCATGATGCTCTCAAGAAACACAACAGGAGTGCATCCATGGAAGTCTCCTGTTCCATCTGCTCAGGGCTGCCAAACTAGCAGGGGCTTGTGTGGCAGATATGAGGAAGTTATCACACAAAGTTGTTCTGGGCATCGTGCCTGTCAGTGATTCAGTACTTTTGGCATGGCCCTTTAACTTTCAAATGCAGTAGGAAAAACACCCTCCTTTTGAAGAAAAGTGTGACCCAAAGATGTGTGTGTGAAAGATTTTTTTTTCTTTTTTAATGGCTCAGACTAGCAATTTCAAATGTCCAGCTTACGTGCCAACACTCTTCAAGGGTAAACACATGACAATTTCTACATTTAAGGGGAAAACTGCAGCTTCCCAAAATGCTCTGATAGCAGTTAGTGTGGGCCAAATCCATATTTATAAGCGACAGGCAAGCGACATTCTTTGCCCTCAGCAGGCTGTGCAGAGCAGTAAATTGAATTCTGCCACGCAGCTCTCACTGACAGAATGCTGAATAAGTGAGAGGATCTGTATTTTAGAGAAATGCATGACTGGTGGCCCGCATACACATTAGAATAGAAATGATATGTTGGGTGGAAAACTCATGTGGCACTTGACAGACAGTGCAGCTTCACAATAGCAGCTATTTTAGAACCGGACATGACAAAGAAACTGTTTTTAGGCCGTCAGTAAAAAGCTCAGATTAATAGTATTAGGGTGTACTTAGTCTTTGAGTTGTTGACTTTGATTTTTTTTGTCTTTACGCTCGAAGGAATCTAAAATAGATTAGTGCAATGTAAATAAATAGTTTATTCACTCCACTCTCTAATTTAGTCAAAACTTCACAGATTGAATTTCTTGTAGCTTGTGGGAGAATCGAGAATAATTCCTTTGGGTTTTTTGTGTTCTGCCAGCCTTCCTTTCAATTGAATTTTCAGATACTATTGCATTGTGAGCTTTTATACATAATTAATACCAAATGCTGATGCCTGATGGAAAATAATTTCATGCTGTATGAATGGGGATTAAAACATGCAAGGCTTTTTTATGAAAAAAAAACACAACATTGTTGCTTGCATATTTACATAAAAGCATTCTCTTGCTAGTTATTGGGGCCAAATGCTCAGGGGTGATAATAATAATGATACTAATAATAATAGTAATTGATTTCTTTAGTCCTTTCAAGGCACCCAAAAGTGCTTTACATTAAATCCATTATTCATTTACTCCACATTCAGTGGTGGTAAGCTTCAAGGCAAGTTTATTTGAATAGCACATTTCCTTTACAAGACAATTCAAAGTGCTTTACATAAAACATTGAAAGCATTACAGCGGCATGCAGAAAAATATTTAAAAGTACATTGAAACAGGAGCATAGCTACATTAGGGCCCGGGCCTGCTTAGGCCCACCCACTTTTCTGATTGACCCAGGGCCTGGCCCACCCTGAGAAAGCTTTGTGCAAGAATTTTGAACAATTTAATGCAGGGAGCATGTAAATAAGAATTGTGACCTAATTCAAATCCATGTTACATATTTTCAGGACAATGAGTTGCATTTATTTTTAAATTTATCTCACAAAATCCAAGCCCAAGAACACGCATTTATTCTGGAACAGCAAGTTTTTCAACTACACAATAGCACACAGAACAGGTTGAATGTGTGTCTGGTATGTTAACCTAACATTATCATACCTGGACGCTGGATAGGCAAAGTTAACAACAAGACAGCAAGCCTAACAATTTATCAGCTAGGAAGCTAACCAAGGTCCCGATCTCAATCCTGTAAGCCCCTCTGGTGGCACTGACAGGAAAAAATGTGAATGATAAAACTTTCCCGATCACTCTTTCACAAAAGTTAATGCCTGTAAGTAATCAGACGAATCTCAGTCTATGGCTCACAGCGGTTCTGAGGGATCACAGAGTCGGACTTAGGGCAGCAGAAAGAAAGTGGCACAAATCAAAAGAGCACACTGACTTGTCTGATTACTGGCAAAAACTTTCCTTTTTTATTTTCTTTCAACTTTCATCCCATGGGGCTGCAATATAGCAGACTACAAACTGCACTCATTCTATTGGCTAGTTGGACATGAAGCTGGCTATTTCCTCTTTGCTGCAGATCATGTGATCACCAGCGATCATCATGGCAACTGTGACATATGTGAGGACATTATTCCAAATTAAACCCAAAAACTTATGTGAAAACATTTCCCAGCTGGCACCGGACGTCAGTTAGATGTCAGGGGGACGTTGGCGCCCTACATTGAATAGACGTTTGTATTTGGTTGAAAATGGAAATCACGTTGATGTCTTAACTTAACGTTGATTTGATATCAAAATCCAACGTCGGACAGATATTTCATTATTACATCAAATCAACGTTGGGGTTTGACGTTAATCCAATTTTCATTTTCAACCAAAATGTAATGTCCATCTGACACTGGATTTTTATGTCAAATCAGCGTTGGGGTTTGATGTCAATCCAATTTTCATTTTCAACCAAAATGTAATGTCCATCCGACACTGGATTTTTATGTCAAATCAACGTTGGGGTTTGATGTCAATCCAATTTTCATTTTCAACCAAAATGTAATTTCCATCCGACGTTGGATTTTTATGTCAAATCAACGTTGGGGTTTGAGGTCAATCCATTTTTTTTTATTTTCAACCAAAATGTAATGTCCATCCGATGTTGGATCTTTATGTCAAATCAACATTGGGGTTTGACAACTATCCAATATTCACTTTTAACCAAAATGTAACATTGGATTTTTATCTCAAATCAGCGTTGGTGTTTGATGTCACCACAAATTACATTTTCAACCGAAATATAACATCCATGTTGAATTTCCACGTCAGACCAACATTGGGGATTGAAGTGAACCTCATTGACCAAAATAAACTATTTGGAGCAGTGATACCCAATCTTTGTCCTCAAGGCACACTATCCTGAAGACTTTCCAGTTTTCCCTGTTAGGACACAGCTGATTCAAATCAAATGGATCTCTGACGAGCTCTGCACCAGTGTGCTACTAACCAATTAATGTGAGTCAGCTGTGTTTCTACAAGGAACATGGAAAGTCTTCATGATAGTGTGCCTTGAGGACCAGGGTTGGGAATCACTGATTTAGGGCAAACTATAATTTTTTAAATCAACATAAATGATTTTCATCTTAGATTATAATACCATAACTTCTATCCAACATCAGGATATGCTATCATCCACCATCTGACATCAAATAAACATTGAAAGCATTACATATAAACCCAATCTGATAAAAACTTCCACCTTACATATGACCTTACATACGGCACTGTATCGTGTCAGTAACACGGATATATACACAGATCAAGTTCTACTGTTTGGCTACATGGATAAATAATCAACCAAATATCAACGTCTAATATTGTTAGATTTGAACGTTGGTCGGATGTTGGGATAATAACGTTGCACAGACATTGATGTTTGGTCAAAGATTCAACAACAACATGTCAATATTCTACGTTGAACTGATGTTGGGATAATACGTTAAACAGACATTGGATTTTGATTAGGTACCAACACAACTTAAAAACAACTAAATATTAACGTCTAATGACGTTAGTCTAAATCATTAGTCGGACGTTGGGATAATGACGTTGTACAGATATTGATGTTTGCTAAAAGAACCAACAACAACATGTCAGTATTCTACATTGAACAGACGTTGGGTATTAATTAGGTACCAACACAACTTAAAAACAACCAAATATCAAAGTTATTCAATGTCAAATTCATGCGTTAGGATGAAGTTGTAAGTTGACGTCATTCCAGTGTTGGATTTGGGGTATTTGATGTCAGAACCTAAATCCAACCAAAAATCAACGTCAACTGACGTCATGTGCCTGGTGGGTTCTGGATCATCCAGTCTTTGATTTGATCAATGCATTTGATCAGTCTGGTGAGATGGTGATGTAAATTTGTGTCATCAGCATGGTGATAACTTATTTTGTTGTTTTATAAGTGAGTGTAACGATGTGTATATACTCCTCTTTATCAATACACACTTGAATATATTAAAACAGCTGTTTCCAGGCTTTAAACTGTTGTTGCTCATTAAAACCTGTTGACACTTCATGCACTGGCTACGAGATAAGACACTCTGGCTTTATCTCATTGGTGCAGTTGGCAGAACCAATACTCAGGTCTTGAACAGATATACAATATTTAAATTTCCCTTTTAAGAATTTCACTATCACTTACAAACGATTTTGGAACAAATTTAAAAATTAGGCCTGTTTGAAGCAAAATATCATGGTTTAATAGCATACCATGGTCACATACTGAATGAACCCGCAGTTAATAAAAATTTTTTACTGGGAAATAAAAAGACTGGACTCAATTTTCGCCCAGCAAACTGAGGATAAGTAATGCCCTAAATTCAGACAAACAACAGAAACTGCAGGCTGCATGGTACCTGAGACAAGCACTTTAATTAAATGTTTTGTTCTTTCTCCCAGTTCAAAATCAACAAGATGACAACTCAGTTCTTCAGTGTCTTATCTGCTTCAAGTGAACTGCCACAATAGCATGTGTCATATGTCAGAATGTGATGGAGTATGCACTACACTTACCATGTTTGGAAAATAGTACTGTAGATAGTACTACACAGCTGTTTCTGAAATGTAATCACGGAGAAACAACATTGATTGGCAGGAACGGCTGTAGTGAGTGCAAGCAAGAGCCATCCATGGAAGAACACCCACACAACTTGAGGCTGATTTGTCAGCTTGCTTGTTATTGATGATAGACTTTTCTGTTGAAGAAAAGAAGCACAAGAAGGGAAAAATCATCTGTAAGACATGGAGGCCACAGCCGTCTTTAATCCCCTTTGAGTTGTCATGTCTGGTTGGGGCAAAGGCTTTGTCTGTGTGGCAGTGGGAGTTCTATTGCATTGTCAAAAAATGGAGTCAATCAGTGTATCACAGCTCTTGAAAATGCTTGCTGTTTGTTGTTTTCAAACCATTTGTTGTATTTTTTATGCCACAGTGCTGGAGAGAGCTGCTGCTTTTTCATGAATGCCATATCTCAGGAAAAGCTTGAAGGAAATTCTTCAGATTTGCTACAGATGTTCAGTTTAACTCAAGGGTAACCCATTTAGATCGTGGTGGGTGACAGTCAAGGTTACTCTAGCGCAACTCATGGCTATCCCCTACCATACATGGCTGTCCTCTAACCCTATAACCAAGCATCTCTTTATTAAGATTATAAAAAAAATTTAAGAAAGCACTTGAGAATGGTGTTTGCTCCTTTATGAAAATGTTAAGAATTCTTGTGTTGGAGCTTCCTATATTGGTTAGCTCAGAGATGTTCTAAAATTCGTGCCTTTGATAGCGGTGCTAGTTAAGATGTCATAGTTTCTAAATGAAAAAAAAAAAGAACCATAACACATAAGACCACCGAGCAACAACATTTCAAGTAGGGAAGCGCAATATTGGATTTTTGGCCGATATCCAGTATGCCGATATATTTATGATGTAATGTAATGTAATATTCATTCCTTGTGAAAATTAGAAAAAATGCTTCTGCTGCAGATCCAGTAGTTGCCAGAGACATTATAATGTCACATGGCAGCATAGCCTTATGTTGTCCCCAAGCCCCATGGATTAAAAAAAAGAAAAACAAACCAAAAAAACAGCATAACACATGTTTGTTATCAAGCAGTACTTGTTATACATTTGTCAATTACATAGCTCAATATCAGGGCTGATATCAGGCTGATATCTGCTGATATCAATATTCTGTTTTAAGTGGACTATTGGGTGATAATGCCGTGTATCTCTAATTTCAAGTGCTTTAATTGCAGTAAATATTAATCAACAAATACCGTAAGACAGAGGGGAGCCATAGCCAAAAGAAACAAAAGATGGGACCAGACCACAAACAAGCCACACAGAGGGTGGGAGGGTCTGTCCAAAAGTTACCTCAAGAACCAAAACCAAAAACATGACTACCAATGACTCCAAACTCAACTTATAAGCAACCAAAATAAAGAAAAATTGCTGCAGTAAAAAGCTGGGGTAAGTGGTGGTTGACAGGACACTGCCCCCTTCTGGCTATATACCCACCAGTTCAGCCTGTCCAGCCAATTAGAGAGGAGGAAGAACACAAAATGCATTAGTCACATACTCAAAAAATACCCACAGAGGTGCATGTAACAGAGGACAATAACAATAAGGATGTAATACTGATCTCCTTGATGCGATGATTCAATGTTCAAGAATCCAGTAGAATCAATCCAAACTAGAAATATTAAATCAATACAGTAATCACTGGTAAGATATGATGAGATGGAACATGTGGAATTGCTTACATGACATTTTGATTAGGAAAATCCAAAGGTGTGGTGTGTCGCTATGATGAAGTCAGACTGCACCTCCAAACATAATATTTTTGCTCAGAAATCCTGGTTTGTTTGGGGAGGTGTGAATGTGCAACTTAATCCTAATGAGCATTAAAAAATGTGAACTTTAGTCTGCCTAAAAACATGTGCTAATGTTGCCCTGGATCAACCCACAGATGGCTATTTGTATCATTGGTCCTTGTGTTTTCTATTCATCATATTTTGTTTGACCTTAAGTTCCTGCATTCCTTGATATTGCTTTTGTGTTGGATGAAGAAAAAGAAGAAACAAAAACTATACAAGTATTTCTACATGTTCCAGATGACAGACGGTTTGCTGTTTTATTATTCATACAATAATAATTATAATTATTCACATTTATTATTCAGCATCACAGAAACAGTTTTCTTCTTTTCAAATCATTCTAAAAATGCCCAGCACCGTTTTGTATAAACCAGTGTTTTTAAGACTATAATGCCTGTAAAGGAACCTTAATTGCAATGAAACCTTTGGCCTTGTTTTTTTTTTTTTCTAAGCACTGCTAATGTCTCAGTGTTGCACCTGAGACTTTTCCAAGCAGAAAACAGATCAATATGATTTGATTCAGCAGTGCAATATAATACAATGTCTGTAATCCAATTATCCTGTGTGTAATATCTACAACTGCTTGCAAGACAGCATATAGTTTCACCATTAGCTTTTAAGTTTTCGGTTTGCTTTTATTAGAAAAAAAAAATAATGCAATTGATTTGATTTACAGTCATGTTGTTTGCAGCAGAAATAAAATCCTGGGAATATTAAGTAGAAAGGTGCTGCAATTTGGGTTAAATGCAATAAATAAAAAGCAAACATGAGTCCTCAGCTGCTATTAAGTTTAACTGGGCTCAGGTTATACAATCTGTTTGAACTGAAGTCCATTAGCTTCATCTAATTTGGAAGCATCGCATCACATCTGTTCCAGCGTGCTCTAAATAAAATGGAGCTCTTTAATATATATTTTTGACACTAAGTAATATCCTTATAAACATCTCTACCGATGCTTTACCTAAAGATCTTTGCATTTCACTATGCTGCGGTGAATCCTGGGACTGAAGATGGTGTTTGTATGTGCATGAAAGTAAGGATTAATATGCTCATAGAGCTATCTTGGTGTTAACTGTGAATTGGCCTGTGAAGATTTTTGTGGTCTATTTCTGTCGAGCTGGAGGGGCAGAAAAAAACATGCATCATAATTTTAAATTGCATGATCTTAATGTGATTTTATGTACACACTCATGCACCCCCGAGCACAAACAACCATACAGTCTAAGTCCACAGATATGCACTGATACTCAAACCGTACCTCTACAATTCAGTTTCAGAATCTCACCCATGACAGTGTCTGTTGCATTTGCTAGGTCGTCAGTCTGGGAATTCCCATCAGTTTTTAAACAAACTGAATATTAAGAAATTCAGATTCAAAATGCTCATAATTCCTGGACTGTTATGCAACGTAATCTTCACCTTGGCATGCACAGTATACACTAGACAATGTACTGAGTCAACCTACTGTATATAGTTCACATACTGTACATGCATCATATGAACACCAGTGTATTTTTCTGTCACGTAATGGAATTTTTAAGGCGTATGTTCTCCATTGTTTAAGGTGGACCCAAAACCAGAACACAGACTTAAAATAAGGTGGCAAGAATGGATGTAATAGAATACTTCAGGAAAGGAGGCAGGAGTGGTGAAGATGGAGGGTGGCAAATAAAGAAAGGAAGTGACAACTGACAGAGCAAGGCGGGGAAATGGTGGGTAATGACAGGGTGGCAGGCGAGTGGACGAAAGATAAGCGAGGGGATCCTGCAACACAATAAAACTGAAATGAATCAAACTGTTCGGAGGAAACAAAGAGATCGAAAACACACAATTCTGAGAAGCCAACGGATGTGTTTACCACCCGGCTGACACGAAGCTGGCAGTGAGTGAAAAAGAAGCCAGGGCTGGAGTGCTATAGAAGCTTATGAGCTGAAGGAAACCAGGTGTGCTGGCAACATGGCAGTCAGTAGGCAGTAGGGTGGAAATATGCAGACATGAAAAGAAAGACAGGGGATCTCAAAAGACATAAGGTATGAAAATCCACACGTCAGGAAAAAAGGAAAAAAGGAAAACCAAGTTGCTCCCTCGTTGAGAGATTTTTAAGACTATCAATTAAATAGTGGCGTCCAGGCGTCCAGTATTTTACATGATTTATTTTACAAGACCTGAAATCAAAGCTAGTATCAACAAAATCACACCAGATCATGAACACTGTACGTAAACATGACTTCACAAACACACAAACAGGAGCATTGCCAGACAACGAGAGCAGCCTCTGTTGTACCGGCTTACCCAGATGGTCTGAGCTGCAGCTGGAAGCTGTCCTGAGGAACATCCGAGGGAAAAATACCAGTCCATGTCCAATTCATGAAATGATTAATTTCTGTAATGTCAGAAATGGCAGTCCAAAGGATAACATGCAAAAGTATAAAACTCATTTCCAGCATGGTCCTTGGTGTAAAACAGTAAGAGAGCAAGAATGCCTCACTCTACGAAAACATACAATACAGAGTACACAAATCACAAATATTTTGATCAAGAAACTATATTTAGGAGTACGGAAGAGGATTAGGGCCACTGAAGAAAAAAGGCAGTGGGGAACTCTGACTTTTTTCCAGTACATTTGAAAAAAAAAATGTACTGGAAAAAAGTCAGAGTTCTGACTTTAATCTCAGAACTTTGACTTTTTTCTCAGAATTGTTTTTCTTCAGTGGCCCCAAACCTCTTCCATATAGGAGAGACTGCCACACATTTAAGATAAGAATAATATTTTGAAGTAAGGATGTTTATGGCTCTACAGTAAGTGACACTTGTTGAGCTTGAAGCTCATGATAACACAGCTATTCGATGCAGCTGATGTAGGTTGGAATCCTGGCCTGGAGCCCTTTGCTGGACATCATCCCCTCTGTTTCTGACCCTCTTTGCTGCCCAGCAACTATGTAATAATGACATCTAGAACTAAAATGATATGTTTCCGGAAAAAACATTTTTCGTTTATGACATCTATAGTTGTTGGCTGGAGTCGGGGCTTCCTGGTTCACTTTAACTTAACTTAAAGGGACTTGAGGCAGGAATTTGAAAAAAACAAACAAACATGAATGTCCCTTTTTTTCATGCTAATGGGTGATGAAGCGCTAAATACCAAAAATAACGTTTCCACCCACTTTTCTCTCCTTTGTCTTGAACAGGCTGTGTGCTGCAAAATGCGCTGCAATTCGGTGTTCGAATTTCCCACGCTGCCCTGTGGACGTGACGTCAAATGACCTACATCCGCAGTTTTGATGCAGGAAAAGACGCTCACGTTAAATAAAAACACTGTAAGCGATAGTTATGGATTCTTCTGCCGTCAGCAAACGATCCAGATCAACTGAAAGACACTAAAAATTGTAACTACGAAGAAAAAGCTTAGTAAACAACATTATAGTTTTCCAGCTCTGCCATGCGGACGTGACGTCACATGACGCTACATCCGCTGTTTTGATATAGGACGAAGCCGGTCGCGGTAAATTCAAACACTGTAAGCGATTGTTATGGATTATTCTGCTGTCAGCAAACGATCCAGATCAACTGAAAGACCACTAAAAAGTGTAACTACGGAGAAAAAGGTGAGTAAACAACATTATAGCTTCAGTTTGTGCACGCTCTCGTGACAGCTTGGCTCGTGGCTGCAGTTACCTGAAGCGCCAGTCACGGCAGTCTCGAGTTTCGTTTCTTAATCTTGCCTCAAGTCCCTTTAACTTTCAGCTAGGCCGCATTCAAGTGTGTCAGTGGGCACGTTTACATGGAGACTCTTTTCCCTTTCGGAATGAAATCATTCTGATTGAGGATTTCAGAGCAGCTGTTTACATGGGAACTATTTCATTCTGATCTGGCACGTAAGGGATGTCTCTTTGGCTGAACGGTCAGCACGCATGATTTTCACCTGTGAGTCTGGGGATCAAATCCTGCCCGTCCCTCTGTTGCATACCTTGCCACATTACATTGAATTAATGTAGAAATATTTGGTGTGACAGATTATTTATATTGCAGCTTATTTTTTTTCAGTGTGGCTAACTCCCTGCTTGCTCCCAAAATGGCCTCAGCTTGTAGCGAAGTAGCCCAACGGTGGCCTTTAACCTGCTAACAGTGAGTCTGAGTGTGCCTCACCTTCAGCCCAGCTATCTTCATTAGCTCCTGTTTACTCCGGGTTAGCTCGGTCAGCTCTTAGCTCAGAATACGGCAGCAATCGTTTGCCCCGAGGCCGCTCTTTGCCCATTTTTATATTTTCCATGAGTGACAACACACGCGATGCAGCTAAGATGGTGAATGCCCAGGTGGCTTCACTTTTGGCTCTTACCAGTGGGTGATGTGAGCAGAAGGTTTGTCCAGTATACCGTCTTTGATAAGAGTGTGAAAATAATTAAATTAGAAAAAAAAAATCTGTCTTTTTAATTATTCCAACATCTGATGTAGCAAGCAAATGCAATTTCATTGAAGCAAACAGCCAAATATTGTTACCATTAAAAAAATGTTTACCAAGGATGATCATGCATTTTTTGACTTTGATCACTGCTACACAGACTTATACTTCACTGAGAATAAAAAAAAAAACTTTCTTTGAATCAAATTGCAAATTTTATCAGTGTTTCTTTAGCAACATTGGCTGTTTAACCTTGTTCAGTCATACCAGCTGGTGGTTTTATGACTTTTACTCTTCATTAGATGAAAACAATCTGGACAAACATTATCACTGTCAGCAGTTGGGGAAATTATGTTGTATAAATGCTGCATTATGATCAAGAACATGATTGTTTTAATGAAAAACCATCAGAACAACTTATAGCTATATATCATTGCAGTATTCATGTGTATTGGGTATCTGAGACTTGCCTATATACAGTAAAGGTCAGTTCATAATGAATGTTAAAATTTGATTGTCTGCTGTATTACTGAGGAGATCTCAATGCTTTTTGGAGCAGCATGAAAATCTTTGCAGTCATCTTATGGTGGTGGAGGCAGGGATTGTGGTTGAAGTGACTGCCTCACTTTAGACAAAGCGACTTTAAGGAAACCCGACAAGCTTTGTCCTCAAAAAGGATGAAAAGGGGAGCAAATCAGCTGATTACACAGAATCCTCCCTCTCAGTAGGAGCTTCTACCTCCCATGCCTTCTACCTCCCATGCCTGCATGCATAAAGTCATTAATCAGTGAATGCTTCCAACTATGCAGGAAACAACCCATTCAGTTATATCATGCATTCAGTCTCCGTCCCATTCCAATTGCAGATTTAAAATGGGGGCAGAAGCATAAAAAGATTTAACTTTGTTGGACATTTGTGGGTCTCAGGAAATCATTACTGGGATGTATATTTGGAGAACTTGGAATGATCGAATTTTACCTCCTTAATATTACTGTATATATTTTTAAGCTTCATAAATCAGCAACTATAGATCTACAGTAGTTAGTTTGTTTTTCACTACTTAGAAAGGACTCAATGGATGGACACACATTTTGCAGCTTGCTATTGTGTTTTAGTACAAAGCAACAATAAATTTTAAGTTCTTCATTCTTTACTGACTTATGGGATTCATTGTCAAAACTGTAAATAAAATTTTAATTTTGGTGTTATCATTTAGAACATATGCGTGACTTCATGGTTGTGAATGTGTTTTTTAGTGGACACTGGAACACTGAACTTGCCTGCAGTACTATGGCTGTGATGTTGGGAAGCAGCAGCTGAGAGAGAAGGAGCAGATGGTGAAGAATTCTCTGGGTTTATTTCAGGAGAGCTCAGTTTTTACGGCTCATATACGGACTTAATTATGGTACAGAGGGGAGAATGAACCCCTGGAAGGGGAATTTAAAGAGGCAGGGAAATCTTCATTAAGACGAGCAGAATCCAGGGTCCCTTATATAAACGAACACTCACAAGCCCCCGACAAAAAAATCTGACAGTGCAGAACAAGAAATGATAATTTAAATAGAAATATAATCAGACTGAAAATAATGACAGAAAAAAAACAGGAATAAATATTCAAAATACAGTACTGTCTCTTTATACGGTATAATCTCAATTTGCCACCCAAGGCAAGCAACGCTGCACATGTGTATTGCTGGAAACTAATGTGGTAAGACTTTGCATGTGAATTGTCGTGTCATCAGTTGCTACAGGCAGAGATTGCATCTATTGCTTATGGAAGCTGTGGGGGGATGATCATGTTATGACTCCCTGGCCTGTGCTCCTCTCAAATATCTCATCATTTCTGAGTGCTTATAGCAAACAGAAATATATGACTGCAGTTTACCCCATGCTATGCAGCGAATTTGGTTTGTTACAAGACAGGAACCTTCCTACAAACGGAACTCACAGTTGTTATTGTGATTTGGAAATATTGTTGTTGTGCATTATTAACATCCTGCAACGTGCATTTACGTACCACGTTTACAATATAATTCAGAATTATAATATTTTTTTATTAATTGATGTAAAAAGTTATTTTGTGCCTTTTACAATACCGTTGTGCTTGAAAGTTTGCATACCCTCCCACTAAAGTAAAGGCTAAATTCACAATAGTATTTGAAATAACAAGAAACTGAAAAAGTAACAATAAATACAAATTGACTAAATTATTTTATAGTACAATAAAAAATTGATTTTGATTTTTTTTTTAAATGTGAAAAACAACAACAACAAACAGACAAATTTGAGCACCTTGCTCAACAAAATTTTAGCTCAGGAGCTCAATTACTTTTTATTTCTTTTGTATGTTTTATATGTTTGTTTTTAATATTTTAAAACCAATTAAATTATGCGCATAACATTTTTATGCATCATTACTTTTGTCAATTTCAACTTATTTCACTGGCAGCTGATTTTTTTCTGTCATTAATTGGAGGGTATGTAAACTTTCAAGCGCAACTGTATATTTTATAGAACAAATAGATGCAAACAGCTCAAAAATACATCAACATGGAGAAATGCTTGTGGTTAGAAGGTCACCAGTGTCAAGACTTACAGCAGCTATGCTACACAACTTTAAAAAGTTCACCTCTCAAATTTCCATCCTTCACTTAGTTCATATTTTAAAGTGTGTATATGCTTTAATAGGAGGATGTAATTGAAAGTGTTTTCTGCAAGGCAGCCTCACCATGACATGATACAGTGGTTCCCAAACTGGTGGGCCAAGTGGGGGCTTACTATACCATAGTTTTAAAACCCTTGCTGTTAAATCTCTCAGTGCATTTACTCCACTCTGGCCCACATGACAATGAGGCTCACAGCAAGATCTGAGCCACTTTCCGAAGCAGTCACATGACACAGCCAGGCTGTGAGGCTCTGGACGTAAACACTGACATCACACCTTTGAAATTATACAAACTCTAATGTGCGCTTCATGGAACTACTTCCTGGATTACTTGACACATCCTCTGAAGCCTTTCTAGCAGTACATCCCATCACTAGTGGCAGTTGACATGAATCAGATGACACACCATGGCAGTGTGCCGCTGGTGTGTTTAAAGCTTATGAAAGATAAAGTTGTACTACAGTTTTTAAGCCTGCTGTCATGAGATTGGATTGGCCAACCTCTGCCTGCTGGCAAAATTGCTGTACGGCTGCAGCTACAGTGAGAAGTGAACACACTAGAAAAGATATTGCCCTTCAGCAGATGATCCATTGACCTACAGGTATTGACAAATATCCTACTGTGGATGGTATAGTAAACTCGAGGCCTTAACTTTCTTTAAGGTGTCATAACCTGCCGTTTTACAAACACAATCCTTCTTAAATTATCTTCAAATGAATTTTTAATTCTAGTTGAGTGGGAGGAAAATTTAATGAGCTCATTTTAACCTCTTTTTATCTCCAACTTTAGTTTGTCGCAAGAATACGTACGACAGTTAGACCTGTCTGTAAGCGCGTTCATGAGGCAAGCGTCAAAGCCAAAACAAAGTTTTATCAGGACAGAGCAGGTGAAGGAAATGATGTCCCAGCAGAGAAAAACGTGATAAAAACGTAACGGTGCGGTTGATAGAGAGGATCCGCGGACTAAAAGGGCTGGACTCTGATGAATATAAGGAGCGGACGTCTGACGTGAAGTTAAAGGAGCTGTATCATGCTTTTCAAATGTTCCAAAAGTCAAATATAGGCATTTATAAGCTAGATATGTTCCCATCGTTACTATAGAAACTAATTTGGTGTTAAATATTAGTTTTTCGATGCATCTGATTTCCAACACGGAAGTAAGATGGCTGACTGTACTGAACCGCGGAGCTCTCGACCAATTGCAGCATGTTTTACGCCCATTTCATGACGTCGCCCCGGAAGAGACACTTATTCTGAAGGGTCACAGAATTGTCTGTAGCACCGGCACCGGCAGCTCTCATGTGGATGTTAGTAGTAAACATTGGTGGATAATTACTCCGATCGACGGAATAAAACAGACCAGCCTGTTATGGAGCTGTATGCGCTCGACCCAGAGTCTGATATGGAGTTTGAAGTACACGTAGTACCACAGAAGTACCACAGAGACCCCTGACAAGCAAGTAATTTAGCGAACAAATCATAGGCTAACAGTTAGCGCTGAGCTAAGCAGCACTCACATGGATCTTGTAAACATTGATGGATAATCGGACGCCGATCAACGAGATCAAACGGAGCAGCCTGTTATGGAGCTGTATGCGCTCGACCCAGAGTCTGATATGGAGTTTGAAGTACACGCAGTACCACAGAAGTACCACAGAGACCCCTGACAAGTAAGTAAATTAGCGAACAAATCATAGCCTAACAGTTAGCATTGAGTTGAGAGATGTGTTGACTCACCAGTGTTGTTGTCTGTCCATGCGCGTTTTTATAGCAGGAACTGCGTCAGGTTTCAGAAGTAATCCCAGAGAAAAAAACACTTTACTGCCCGAAATTCATGAAGTTGTCAGGAGTGAAGTTCACACACAAAGTTGAGTTTTTTTTCCTGCTCCTGAAGTTATAATCCAACCACTTCTGGCAAGTCGATTCATCCAGTACAACAAATACACTGCCACGCTGAACGTAACCACGCTGAACGTAACTCCATTTTCCCAACTTGCTGTCCTCTAGAGCTTAAAGAAAAAAGAAAAAAAAAAAGGAAGAAAATTCTCCTGAACTCTGGAGCAAACGTCTGTTAGCTGATGGCTGCTTGTCTCTGAGGAAATCTTCCTGCAGGTCAGTTTCTTCCTCAGAGAGTGTGTATAGGATTCTCTGAGTTTCTGTTCAACAGAGGGCGTCTTGCTACGATACTGAGCGTGCGCATTTGGACTTTCGTGATTGGTGCCACGTTCATACGTAACGCGGTGGGTAGTCAGCCGTTTGCAGGGAGGTAGCGCTTGGTTTAAATATTCATGTAGATTACTCAAATATGCATGAATGAAGAAAAATAACGATTTAAATCATTTCTTGATGAGGAAATAACATACTGACATGCTGAAAAGCTCTTAAAAGTCCATTTTTCATGATAGGGCTCCTTTAACCAAACAGTGTTAGCTTCTGTAGCTACATTAGCAGCTTGTCCGCTCGTCAACCACCGTTTACTGGTCTCCTACACAAAAGATAAGATACACAAGCAGCAACACTTACCGACTGCACATCCTCACTGATAAATATAATCCACTGCTCCCTGGTAGTGCTGTCCCCCCTGTTACACTGAAAACTGATGAATTTCTGCCGAAGCAAGTCAGCATGGCAATCTCCCCCCTCCTCCTCCTCCTTGTCGCCGGCGTCCTTTCTGACAAAGCTGGTCTACTCCGTGGCAGGTAATCAGCTGCCTTCAGGTGGTGCTAAAGACGCTAGCTTAGCAGCTCGCTTGCAGCCTATCTAGTTCACGTCATAACAGCTGATCATAACGACTCCACGGCAGGTAATCAGCTGCTTTTAGGTGGCGCTAAAGAGGCTAGCTTAGCAGCTAGCAGCCTCTCTAGTTTACGTCATTCGGAGAAAGAAATCCAAACCGCGTACTGTGGAGAGCGCGTGCTTGTGGCCGATTCTGGTGAGAAGAGAGAGCCCGCACTCAAAGACGAAGTCACTTTCACTTTCCTGTTCCAATACACGTTTTAACGTGAAAAAGTGGGATTTCCGGGTGATGACTCCTTTAAGTAACACATCTTCCTAAAAAACATGCAAGTGTTGGTTGCAAGAAATATTTTTTTTCATGTCTGTGATATTTTTATATGTATACTACACGTTACAAGTAGTGAAAGGATGACAACTATGTAATTTCACATAAACGTTCTACACAGAACCGGCAGACAAACAATGCAGCAGTTTGTTTACATATACACATTTTTCCCCATTAACTGCAAGAGATATCCATGTGGTGTAGCATCTGGAGGGGAAAAACACTACACATGTTAAAAAGTTCATATTCTGACCAAGACTTTCGACTCAAGGCTGACTGATATTTTACAGTTGCAACTACAAATGCATGAACAAATAACACCAATGACATGAAAACAAGACTACATTCAAGGAAATAAATGCTCGACTCAACAATGAGCAATACAATGATAATCACTGGACAATAATTTATTTAAAAACTGACATTCAATATGTGATTTCCCTGTAATATTGAGGCTCAAAATGAAAAAGAAAGGTTGAAATTTTGAACCAGGCAAATATAGTGAGGGTTTAAACTAATCCACAATGGAGGAGTAAACACCGATACATTTTCTTTCAGGCACTTGGTGTAAAAGCTCAATCCTTTCCAAGCGACATTCTCAATAGTGTGATGACACTCACAGCAGTGAAAATGAGCTCTTCATCGCTCTGGGTATTGAAACAGCTGCTCCAATTTACACTTTAAATTGCGCAAAATGTTGTAAACATCAAATTCACAAATGATCCGTAAAAGCCTCGACATTAGAGGGGGGGACATCAGGGCAGAGCAATAACAGGATGTTATTTACATTTTAGTTTTTGAAATAGTGGGGTCTGTTGGAAATGCTTCCATAGTTGCAATAGAAGGACTCAGTGGGTGATAGTTGTGTGAAAAAAAATCTCTTCTTCAGTTAAACCTTAGAAAAAGCTCCTGAAAGAACCTCTAAGCTATGATTATGGTGTATCAAAAGATTTTGAAGGCATCAAAGATGCCCTTGAATGCTCCCTCATTACAGTAGCTTTCATTAACGAGAGCTGTGCCTCTGAAGGCCAGAGTTTGCCTGCAGTCCACACTGCTGGTGTCATCCCAGTGGCAAAACACACACGCATCAGGCTCAATTTTTATGTTTTATGTTTAAGCTTCACACTCAGAAGACTGAAAAAGTGGACATGACCCATATAAATTTCAAAAGGTCTGAGTGATTCTGTTGTTAAATATATACAGGGTTTCTGCACCACAGAGCGACATTGCAGATCAATGTGCAATATTTTGCAGAGCTTCTCAGTATAAAAAAAAACAGTTTTTCTGCTCAGTGAAACAGAACAGTCCAGAGTTCAGCAACCCCTCTCTCTTTTCTCCTCCTCAATGGTTAAACCTGATGGCTCTGAGGGGTTCTGGATTTTATTTTATTTTTTTATTTTATGTTTAAAGGTATTCTAAAAAAATATCCTCAGCATGTGGGATAAAGTGCTTGTCCTGTAAATATAAATGCTGTATATTTACTGTAATTTATCCTCATGTCAATTCTTTGTTTTCATATTTTCACAAAGATTCTGTGTATAGTGTTTCTGTGAAATCAGCAACGGAGCTAACGTGGGTAGTGCCTCGAAAACACTTGCCAAATACCTTTGCAATATCCTCCCGTTAATCCTATTTGTTTTCAGTTTCCTGGTGGATTGAATGACTTCACTCACCCACAGCATTACAGTAAGTAAAAAACATCATGCACTGTACAGTATGTTGTTCATTTTACACTATCAGGGACCTCAGTAGGGTGTGGAGGAACCATATGCAGCCGCAACACCTTGGCACCATCCGCTCATGCTGGTCACCAGCCTACTCACATTTTGCTGTGGGATGGCATCCCATTCCTCAACCAGGACTTGTTGAAGGTCAACCAGCGTGTTTGTGTTGGTCACTCTAACAGATACAGCAAGCTAATTCCACCAGTGTCCAATTAGGTTGAGGTCTGAACTCACAACAGGTAATTCCATCATCTCCATTCCCAAATTCTGTAAGGACTCTATTATGATCCTGGCTCTGTGGGGGTGAATGCTAGCCTGGCACACCAGCCTGACCAACACCATGTATGAGACACACAAGCCAGTCTGGTTTCCCTCAATTGGAAACTGATTTTTCCTTTGCTAAAAATTGACCGGACCCACCACACCGCAGGAGGTGGGTCTTTGCCATACGTTTTTTTCTGCAACTCAGTTCTTTGACCATGGAGCAATAATTTAATAATGCCCATTCTGATGTCTTAAATGAGCTGAGCTGCGCATGTCCTTAAAACTACCATAACTTGCCGCTCTGAGGGCTTCCCTCTTACAAAAAGGCATTTGCGTCACTTCCGTGTTTCTCTGACAGGTTCTCTCCAGTTCAATTTGTTCCAATTAGTCCTTTCTCTTGTCTCGCATTGGAAATCAGTGTCCAAAGGAAGGATCCCAGATTGACTTGCCGTGTATCTCATACATGCCCTTAGTCGGGCTGGTGTGCCAAGCTAGGAGAACGTTGGCATCCCAGACGATGGAGTTAGGTTACAGTTTCTAAAAAACATGGGATTACCCCTGAATCTGATATATCTGTCTATCACTTACTGTAGGTGTCTATCAGGTGCCAGTCGTACATCTGTGACTGACAAAGCTCAAAAAACATAAATTTGCCCCTGGCATGAAATTTGTGTTGTTTTTAGGTTTTTGATCATATGTTTTAGTTTCCCCAGCCTGCCTATGTCCCCTAAGGGGTTCATTTATATTTGTCCCTGGATATGTCTACCTACATAACAAAATTAGCATTCTCAAATGGGCTGATTCGCAGTTTGGCATATTACACTTAGTTTGGCATGGTAGCCTACGTCATTGACTTCCAGTCAATTCCTCCCTCCCCCGAACTACACTCTCCAAGTCCCTCCTCTGAGACCTACAGTGGGTGCGGAAAGTATTAAGACCCCTTTAAACTTTTCACACTTTGTTTCATTGCAGCCATTTTCTAAAATAAAAAAGATAATTTCATTTCTCATTAATGTACACTCCGCACCCCGTCTTGGCAGAAAAAAACACAAATGTAGAAAGTTTTGCAAATTTATTAAAAAAGAAAAACTGAAATATCACATGGTCACAAGTATTCAGACACTCTTAACTCACAGTGTGCTGTGTTGCCCATTTTACAAACCCTCAATCCTTTCAAGTCATATCTTGGTACAAAGGAAACTAATCAGGTTTTCCAATAATGCATAATACAACACTAGTTGGTATTATCAAATGGGAATAATGATTTATTAATGATCATGACATACTTGGAAATCTATTCCTGACCTCTGCCATGCACAGCCATAAAAATTCATTTGTTGTCATGCTAAAGACAGGACTGAATGTTACTACATAGGCTATATGTACAGTATCAACCACATCACAGGACCAAACACATCAAATCAAATCAAATCAAGCTTTATTTATAAAGCACTTTTCATACCATTAAAAAGCAACACAAAGTGCTTGACATAGTAAAAACAAAATGTGAATTCAAATAAAAACAAGCCTTCACACATCCAGATTCAACACAAAACACACACATGCACACACCCAACCCCCTCCCAATTCCACACCTAGCTACAAACCCCCAACTCCTCTCTTCTAAGTGAACATAGATCACCTGCTTTATAAAAATGGTAATAAACAATTTAACAATATGTTTTTTTCCCCTCAAATACCGTTTTGTGATTGTATTTTTGTAACTGTTGAATGTTCTAGTGCCATGCATTGGAAAATGCCAGAAAACCCTTAGAGAGGCTGAAAATCGTCAATGCTTTGGGATGATATTGCAAACTGTGAAAAAAAAAATCATGTGTGAGAATCATCTGCATGCAAGTTTGAAACAGGAATGAGGTCTGAGATCTGTGGCAAGGACAATAAAGATAATGTTACAAATAACTTTTCTGTCCTTGTTTAATACCATAACATGGATGAACTGCTGTCTTCATGTTGTACTTGTCCTGCATTGTGCTACATGATGAGGTAAATGTCTGGAGCATTCAAATGTTGTCATCCAGCATTCACATTGAATAAATGTTATGCAGAAATGATGACTATTGAGACTGCAATTTGTAATTTGAGACTGCAACGTTTTATTAAGGCGTTATAATATTAATCGGCCGCTGCTTCAAACTCCTGATTTACAACTTGCAATAAATGGCAACACACTAACTGACAGATCAGACACAATGTGCTACTAAACTAACATCTGACTAATATACACAAAGGGGTGCAAAGAGAACAAAAATTATGGCTAATCTTTGAATTCTCAAACAAAATTCTGTAAAATATGTATTAGTAAGGGTCTTACTCGCAGTAGACGCTGGTCAGTGTTTTTAGTTTGAAGACTTTCCGGAGGGTTAATCTTTCACGTTTAAAAAACACAAACATCAAACGTTTTGATTGGGTTGAATTGAGAGCTGTTTTGTGGAATTTTGCTCTGCTTCAGTCTGCGCTGCTTTGTTTGCTATGCATGGTCAACCTCAAGGTCTTTGTTGCTCTAGTGCATGGTGATAAATGCTATACCGAATCAGTTCAACTCCCATCGAAATACTCCAGACAAGCAAAATCACAAAATTTCTTTTTTTTTTTTTTAACTTTTTCTGATTATCAATTAATTGATCAACAGCATCTGACTGCTGCCAAACTTCTTGATAATAATCAGCATGGACTAAGGGAAACATATTTGCCTTCAACTACATATATGGTTGCTTTTTCATGGTTGCCTTGCATGTTTTGCATTTGTATGAAGCATCATTTGTGCCCATCTTCCGAAACGAATGCACTGGATTTGCAAGCTGCAATGACGGATAGCTGAAGACAAGACAGTTTGCTTGCTTTAGGGGCCTTACCTCATCTACCATACCGCTGCTGCTCTTTTTTTCAGCCATGACCTCAAAATTAAACAAATACTAACTTATATTGTTGCCATGTTTATTGTTTTGTTCAAGTCTTTAAAATTTCAGCAGCTTTATCCAGTCTGAGTCTCTAATATTCCCCCTAGTGGCATCCTCCAGAAACAAGCATAGCACACGAACAAGGAAATGAGTAGTTATTCTCATAATGCTAGCACATTCCTTGCCTTAGTTTTCACACACTCCTTTTGTTTGGCTTAGTTTTATCCGGATACATATGACATGTGTTGTCGTCTGATGTTACATTTAATAAATTAATAAATAATAAATAATAAGTATGTCATGAAATAATAAATAAAAGATCTGATGTACAAAATATGAAATTTAATTGACAGATGGTGTGCTTGTTTTTTTAATGATTTTGTACATAAACTTTGTAGCAGCCTCACACTACGTTGTGTAGAGCTTGTTGACATTCTCCTCTGGAGAGTGCTGCCTCTAACAGTGAGTTTGTTGTTGCACTCACCTATATGAACAAAATCCCACACAATCCGATTTAGCTTCCTCTTCTCAGGTCATTCACTTGTACATAATAGAACCCAAATGCTCAGCCTCTTTGTCCTGCTGCTTAACAGTGTTTGCTAAAATATTCGACCTGAGGTAACCCACTGAAAAACAGCAGGCAGGCTGTACACCCCTCACCAAGGAAGAAATCAGGAGGGAAAGATGCACAATGATCACGTTCTCACACGTGTCCTTGCCAAGTGGTGCATTAAATCAACTAAGAAGGTAAATGCACGTCATTTGTTAAAGCCACAAACCCAGAGTATCATTTTTCATTAGATTTTAAAGAGATTTGTTACCAAAAGAATTGAAATGTCACATGAAGCAAAACCTTGACTCTTCTACTTCACCAAATTTTCCATGAATTATCCGTTTAATCCATGAATTATGCAACATGCACACACAAAAATTCATCTAATTGTCAGAATCCAAAAATAAATTCTGCATAGCACACTGTGAATCAGGATCTGCTCTTTGCTTATCTGTTCACTTTTCTGGAAGAGGAGACATTTTTTTTTTTTTTTTTTTTTTTTTACAAAACATAAAATAACAGGTCAACTGAAATAATTAATACATTCATAAAAAGTTCAAAGGACTGACCAGATAGATTTTGAAACTCATGTTTAATTATTTAATATATTCATAGACAAGTAAACAAAGGAAAAATGTAGAGATAAGGCATCACAGTGCTTGTTTTTCCTTATAGGGTGACACTTGCTTAGTAATGAATCACACAGTTAAGTCAGTCTGAAATATGCTGAGACACAGCAATGAATTAAATCTTAAACTTAATGGGGAAATATGGTGGCATCAGCAACAGTTTTCCCTCAAAGATATTTGTCCTTGACCTACTTTTATCTAACATTACAGATGTTCTATAATCACCGCAATTATTTTTAATTTGCCATCATCCCCTTTCTCCTTGGCGAATTAGAAAGAACCCCAAATGAACAAGACTGCAGAGATTGATCCCCATGAATTTTAAGTGTCATTCCCCCTATTTAGATTAGATGAGCTGCAGGTCACCTTTTCTGGGGTTCAGACTTTCTAAACGCAATAGCTCATCTGCTGGGAAACTATCATCAGCCTCTGTGGAAAATGTATGATTAGTTATGCAATGTCAATTACATCAGTCATCAGTTATGCCACAGTGAACATTAGATCAGCTCGGAGTGATGGAAAGGGTATTCGTCATGACCTTCCACTGGTGACATGTGGTTATTTCTTTTGTTTCTTGGGCCAGGGAGCGGCCAGGGGTGCGGGAGGTTTCTGTGTCAGGGAGGCACAGTGTCAGGTCCTCTCTGAGCTCCAGGGAGAGAAACTGAAGCAGACAGCTGCCGATGTCTGAATGCCCCAGCAAACAGGAAATGGCTAAGAGACACACACACAGCTGTCTGACGGCATTAGCATGACTGACAGTCTCACCACCTTCACAGTCCCACAGACATGCATCTCTAGTCTCCGTGACAGAGAAAAAAATGATACTTAACTGCAGGTAGGTGATACAAACACGCAGGGCACCCAAGGTCTCAAGAAGGTTACATCTCTGAGGTGGTAGATGGCAACAAATGATCACAGGCTTAATGGGGTAGTATGACAGCCAGCTTAACAAGGAAAACAATGTCTGAAATTGTGGGTTAGGTGACACACACTCCACACCAAATTTTATGTATTCATTTTAAAGTGCATGGATATACAGTATTAGCTCATATATTCAGCCTGTCAACTGCAATAGACATATCAGCAAAGATAACATCAACCAGTGGTTGTAACTAATATTCTTTTGGTGTGTCCCGATTGTGTCACATTGCCTTTGCTCTGAAACTATTTACATGTAATATTTCTGGGCAAAAAAGAAGAAAACAAAGATAGTGAGTCTAGTAAGCACTGAAAAATCCCTGAGACAGGAATGAGGGGAATGGTCAAAAGGATAAAAAGGTCATTTAAAACAATTATTTCTATTTAAACAAATGGAAAAGATTTTTCTGGATGAAAAAAAAAAGCTATTCAAATAGTGCAATAGAAGACTGGGACACTTTAAACCACTGTTGCCAACTCTTCATGGAGAGAAGTCGCTATTGGTTGACCCAAAAGTCGCTAGTAGTCGCTAAGTGATGTCACCGGACCAAATACTTGATTTTGCGCATGTGCAGAATCAAATGCTGACAACTTTTTACATGTAATTTTGACATTCTGCAATGCTTATTTACAAGGGCACTGAAGGGGTGACATACACGTTTGAGTAATGGTGCAAAGAAGACCCACTTGTACCCACAAGGCATCATGGGAAATAATGTAGATGAGGAGGCGGGGTCAGACACAAACTATTGGCTCAGGAGGGCTGCTGTCTGCAAAGGCACAGCAGGAGCAGTGAGTGAGTGCCGGGAAACAGGGAAGGGAGGGGCGGACGGCAGGCAGCTCCTGATGAACGGGTGGAGTGATATAAGCTTTATCTGTCTCCATGATCACCAGGAAAAGTTGCTAGATTTGTCGCTAGGCGCTTTTTTGAAAATAAGTCACAAGAGGGGTCTGTAAAGACGCTAAATATAGCGACAAAGTCACTAAGTTGGCAACAATGCTTTAAACCGCTCAACAAATTTTCCTCCAATAATTCATATTTAATTGTTTCCCTATGAAAAAAAGTAAATGACACAAACAATTGGTAATGGCTCTTGGACAAGTTATTAATTTCAACAATTAGCCCAGAATTTACAATCTGTAAATTAAGCTAACCAGTGTCAACTTCATCAGCCTATGTAGCATTAGCATCGCGTTTGCATTAACTTGTAAAGTTTAAAGCAACTTTTAGCAGCTACCTTTCTTCTCCAGACTCCCCACACGTGCCTCTTTTTACGTGCTCCACAGGTAAAAAGCTTGTCGGATCATTTCAAGTTTACCTGCACCGTTCTCTGCATGATGCATTCACATACAGGCATTGTCCACGCAGCCATTGTTCTTCTTAACAAGTGACTAACCTGTCATGTTGTTGTTTCCTATCTGTTGTCTCTGTTGTTGACTGAGTGACTTTTGTTGTTTAATTGTGTTTTAGCACTGCTAGTTGCACAAGAAGTTGCCCTACGGGGACAATAAAGACTCCTTGAACCTTGAACCTACAAGGTAGATATCTGATATCAGAGTTACTACCACTGCTTTGGTGCCACAGTGCAAATTAAATTTTTAAAAATTACATTGTCCCCGCAAAACGATGTTATTGTCGGCATTTTGTTGGTGTGGCTCTATAAATTCAGCCATGGAGCAGTGCTACTGCTAGGCCTATGAAGCGGAAACTGGCTCTCTTTCTCCTCCATCAACAGTAACATTAAAGTTTATGTTCGTCACATTTACAGCAATCTGTTAATACTGCACCCAAACTGCAGAAGTAAATCGCTTCCCAAACATCAGCAAACATGTGTTTGGCAACATAAAATTAAGCCATTGGGGACAACAGACAGTAGGAAAGACCCTACCCAGATCTGAAGATACCACTAACATGGATTTAACTGCTGTTCAGAGAGAAATTTCAGTCAGCTGTCCTTTTGACAGAAAGGAAGTATTAGGTTTGATTGAAATCTGTGTTGTGTTGTTAAAGCTATGGCATCCTTATATTATTTGATTTGGCAGTATTTTTCTCCCCTGGTTATATGTTAGGAATGTCAGTGTAGTGTGAGGGAATCTGAGTTAGTGAATGCTGTTTGGAATAATAAGAGCAGAAAAGTAGACATGGATACTCCATGTCTACTTTTTTTCTTTGAAAAAAAGAAGGGGAAAAGTTTTCTTTTTCCTTCTCCTTAAAGGTTACGTATCCAACTTGAAGTGAAACCAAATCTGATCCAAAACCCAACAACATTGCTGTCAGGTTCTGTGTATGTTGGAGCATTTTCTACAACAGGTACACTATGTCTCATCTGCAACACATGTTTGTCATTCATTCTGATAGTTCTGTTCTTTTGGTGATGGGGTGAGGGGACCAGCAGATGGTCTGAGGCCGGGTTGGGATCACTGTTCTCCACTGTCTCCATGCATTCTATTGCTCTGTTCTTCCTTGGGGAGATAACTATAATATTTAAAAAATTGGATATTCTGGTGCACAATCTGACACTGCAAGCCAAAAATCCCAGTTTTCAGCCCACACATTGGGTTTATACTGTAGTAAGTTGGTAAAAAAAAAAAAAAAAAAAAAGACCCCGGAAGGCATTTCTAAAAGGTTCAGTTTTATTGGCCAAAAACTGCATGTGGACCATAGACACAAACTGTTATTGAAAAAATAATAGTTATGGAAATACCCTTGTATTTACGCACTTTGCGCCATTTAAGCTGTTGTTCATATCATGGAAAATAGTTCAACTTGTTTATACAAAGAGCTAATCAGCCAATCACATAAAAGCAATGCAATATACTTAGGCATGTGGACATGGACAGGACAACCTGCTGAATTTCAAAATGTGCATCACAAATGGGAAATGAAGAAATTTAAGTGACTTTGAACGTGGCATGCTTGTTGGTGCCAGATGAGCTGTGCGGAGTATTTCAGAAATTGTTGATCTACTTGGATTTTTGTGCACAACTATCTGTATAGTTCACAGAGAATGGTCTAAAAATGATAAATATCTAGTGAGCAGCAGTTGTCTGGTTCAAAATACCTTATTGATATCAGAGGTCAGAGGAGAATCAGCAGACTTGGAAATGATAAAAAGGGAACAGGACCTTAGATAACCACCGGTTATAACCCAGGCATGCCAAATACCATCTCTGAATGCACAACATGTCGAACATTGTTATGGATGGGCCAGAGCCACAGAAGACCAAACTAGTAGGAACCCTTCCCATCTAGGAAAAAGTACAGGAAGATGAGTCTGAGTTCACAGTAGATGACCATAACAGGACAAAGATTGGATAAACATTCCCTGCTTCAAGTCTCAATTTCAATTTGACATCAATCAGCATTGTTACTGTACTGACCATGTCTGTCTTTTTTATTACCACAGCATCTTCTGATCACTACTTCCAGCTGGATAATGCACCATGTCACAAAGTTAAGATAATCTCCAGCTGCTTTTTCATCAGATCTTAATCCAATAAACCTGTGAGATATGGTGGAACTGGACATTTTCATCATGGATGAGCAGCCAACAAATCAAGTTCAGTTTTAGTTGCATAGCAGTTATTCTCAACAAAGTCATGAAGACACTTTTCAGACACTTTACAATCAAATTCATTGAGACCCAGTTAAAACAAACCCATGTTAGTCAATTTTATAATAACTGTATTCATATAAGTGTCAAAATAAAGTATTACCAAGAGTCTTGATGAGTTGATAAGAAGAAAAAATTATTAACAAAAGAATTGTAAATATTGATTGCAAGCGGAGAGCGTTACACATTCTGCCTGCATACCTGCATTCTCATATAGTCTGTTGAGGCTCCCCTCTCCTCTGAGAGATGCATTTAACAAACAGTCTTTAGATAAAGCAGTCTGTTCCCACAAAGAATAAAAACATTGTCCTCTTCAGCTGCCTGAGTCGGCCTCGAGTCCATCCATAGACTGCTATCTGAGCCAGCCGTGTTGATGATCAAGCTTAACAATGGTCATAAAAAGACAGTGCATTATGACCCAAACATTGAGTACCGAGACCTTCACTATTCAGAGTTAGAGACAGAACTACATAAAATGAGGTGAAATGCGACATGAGCTGAATGAAATAAGGGTGAAAATTGAAACTTCCACAACACAAGCCAATTTGTAAAAAAAAAAATAACCTGATCCAACCTGGTACCAGTAGGGTAATACAGTAGCCAGAGAATGCATATAAACACTCATATTGTTCATTAGCTGCCTTCCTTTTCAAAGTTCTGCACTGGCCATTGTGAAATCCATACAGGTTGACTTTTACTCTCTGTATGCTGTTGTAAAGTTATGATTAACAAGTGTGTTTACACCTTTCCACCTTCATATTGACTGCAGATAATTTGTCAAACAATAGGATCAATAAGACATTAGCTATAAGTAAAAGATGGACTGACTGAAGGCTTTATTTTAAAATGTTCTTTAGATATCTCAGTCCTTGGAAACCACGACTTTAGTGATATGATGCCTGTGACAGATTTATTGTTGGGTTAAAGGGACTTGAGGCAAGATTAAGAAACAAAACTCGTGACTGCCGCGACTGGTACTTCAGGTAACTGCAGCCACAAGCCAAGCCGTCACGGGACCGTGCACAAACTGAAGCTATAATGTTGTTTACTAACCTTTTTCTTCGTAGTTACACTTTTTGGTGTTCTTTCAGTTGATCTAGATCGTTTGCTGACGGCAGAAGAATCCACAACTGTCGCTTACAGTGTTTGAATTTACCGCGACCGTCTTCTTCCTGTATCAAAACTGTGGATGTAGCGTCATTTGACGTCACGTCCGCAGGGTAGCGCTGGAAATTTGGACACCGAATTGCAGCGCATTTTGCAGCACACAGCCTGTTCAAGGCAACGGAGAGAGACGTGGGTGGAAATGTTATTTTTTGGTATTTAGCGCTTCATCACCCATTAGTATTAAAAAAAAAAGATGGACATGCATGTTTGTTTGTTTTTTAATTCCTGCCTCTAGTCCCTTTAAGGGATTGCATTTACTGACCAAAACTCAGCAAATGAAATTTAGAAATTCTTATTATTATGTGATGGTGGAGAAGAATTTTATTTAATTTTTTTTAAAGGTATAGTCCGAAGTCCCCCCCCCCCCCGTAAAAAATAAACGTTAGACGTGAGCAGGTGAAATCCGTCTCAAACCCCGCCTTTGGACCTCTTCTCCCGTGCCGTGGTGCGATTGAACGCAACTCTCTCTCCTCCTGCCTGTAATTCGCTCTTTATCTTTGTTCTGGTCTGATCGGGACGTTTCTATGTGGAGATTTCTGTTTGTATCGGCAGCCAATGACAGAGCTAAGAGCATGACGCTGTGTGGAAATAAGCTCATGAGTGGAGCAGACGCCAGTCACTCGAACTCTCGAAGGAAAAAAAAAGAAAGAAAGGAAACACCATGGATGCATCGAAGAAAAGGTAAGAGCTTCAGATAATGCAGTTTGGAAAACCAGGGTTAATAATAGTTTGGCTTGTACCTGCTTCTGAGCTCTGAAGGAGAAGCTTGAAGTTGAATAGGCTAGCTAGAACGAGGCGGCCATTAGCCTGAGAGGGAGGGGCTCAGTTTGAATACTGTTGTTTGCAAACAGAAACGGTGGAGGGACTTTGGACTCTACCTTTAAATTTGTTTCCTGAGTAAGGTTGTTAATCTGACTACTTTCCTTCCTCTCTGAAACTTCAGCTGAGGTTTGCTTTGCTGGCACCATCCATCCAGCTTCTGTAAATACACAGGTATATTGATTGAAAACAGAGTGAGGACTCATCCCGTGATCTTTCTGCCGCTCTCCTATGGAGTATTTCCCACTCCACAGTCAGGTCATTAATCTTCCCGTTATTGGAGAATTGCACTGACATCTCTCCATAAAATGGCACTTAATTTATGCATTATTTATGCCTCATTTATGTGCTTGAGTCCTCCAACTATTTATCAAATGTCTCCTCTTATGTCAAAACATGGAAATTGAGTGTCGTTATTCATGATACTCGCAGCAAACACATCAGTGGACAGGAAGTCACAACGGACCTCCACTCACTGTCACAAGAAAGTCTCATCTAGGAGGTAGTTTGGCAGCAGGAGGCAAGCGATACCCAACACGTTGATGCAATGCAGTTCAACCAAGGCAGACAACTCCTCCTCCTCTTCCATAATTAAAGTCTTTGTATCCCATTTTGGGTTAAAGCCTGCTTTTTCTTATTGTTTGTCATGTTTCAGCTGATGTTCTTGTGACAAATCTAAATAATAAATAACTCCTACAGCAGAAACATTTGAAATCCATAAATGATCTACACACACACCAACTGTGCGGAGCAGTGCAGAAGTGAGTGACAAGCCGGAAGGCAATATTACTCCATCCTAACCCCCCCCCCCCCCAACCCTTTCCCACCTCTGCTATCTTCCCTGAATTGCCCTGGGACTAAGGTGCGTCACACTTCGCAGAACCCCCAAACACTCTCACCTGCGCTGCCACTGCAGCTATGCGTCACCAGCAAACAACTCCACAGGAACTTAACCCTCTGGATAACCTCTGCAGACTCAGCTGTCGCTCCCTCACTGTCAGTCTGAATTACACTCCAACACAAAGTCAGTTTTTGAGATATTTCACTGTGGTTTCTTCTTCTTTTGCCTTGATATAAAGCCTGCATCTCTGCTCTAAAGGTCTAGGGAAGATGTTAAAACCAAGGAGAGAAATTATTTAAGGACAGGTTGCCAAAAGACACTTCTCCAACGTTCCTTTATGGACTTATACAAACATTTATTTATGCATATTTCATGCAGCTGTACAGAGGGAGGCAGTGCATGTACAGAATATGCTTGCTTTCCACCCCAGCTTAAATTTTGCCCTGACACTTTCTGTCTTTTGATTTTTTCACAGCTGACTTAACTCACATTTTTTTCTCTCCAATGGCTCAGAGGGATAAGATACAGATACATTCAGATGTTTTTGTTGCTATAAAAGCATGTTTATGATTTGAATTTATTGCTGTTGTCCCTCTGGTGATATGATGACACATTTGCTTATCCACCCGCAATCAACACAGTGCTGATAGCGACACTTAAAATAACTTAGAAGTTAAATTTGTTCGCTCCCAAGAAGCCGAGAGAACTGGCATCAAACTGAAAACGTCTCTTTTGCGAGTGCTCTGATGCACATGAAATTATGGCAGTGGCCCATTTCATGAGTTATAAATAGCAAATTTTAGATTAAAGTTGACATGCGTGAATGTGTCAGACTGAAGGCAAATTGATTAAATAGATGTCAAACAGATGTTTCTTATCATAAAGTAGTATGTGTTTATTTAAGATGTGGCTTGAGATTTTCTGTTTTGCCTATTTCCTGAAAAAACATTGACTTTTTGAAAAAAAAATTGGTACTGGTTTAGAAACTGTGTGGCTGGAATGAATTCTGCTGGTACTTTATTATCTGCCACACCATCAATATTCACATGTGGGAGCAGCTGGGTTAACTTTCCAAAGACCAAGCAATGACTACTTTCAGGCAGGTTGAAGCTGAGGTGCTGTGATTGTATGCAAGAGCTAAGTGGAGAGCAAGGAGGAATAATAAACAATTTATTGCCTCAAACATTATGAGGATGAACGATAAGTGGCTAAATAAATTCACAAGGTGAGCTTTGGAATTCTTTCAAGGACACCGCAGGAATATCAGGTATGTATTATGATGTGTAGCACTGAGGCATGGCTGAAGGCAAATTTCCCAGATTTAAGCATTTCTCCATCCAGCTTGTAAATGACAATGTAAACTAGACCACGTTTCTGCCCATTTTGTATGAACACTTATGGCTAGGTAACAGTTTGCTGTGTTGAAAAGCTCATTTTGAAAGAGTTTGGGGTGCTGTGCTGGCTAACAATAACTTTTTGCACATCACATACAAACATATTACTCAGAGAACAAAAATAAACAGAATTCAAATAGGCTACACTACAGATGCTGGCATGAAGAAGTTTCCCTTTCTGCCGACTGCCAGCCACTACCAGCGACTTGTCTTGAATAGTTTTAAAACTTATAGTATAGTTTTAAAACTTTCAATCGCACAGAGAAACGCCTGTGTGCCCAGGGGAAACGATTTCAGAGCATAAATAAATGCCTGGAACATGGGTATTGTGTGTTTCCACACGCCAAGTTTGGACACCGTGCGTGATGACGTATTCACGGGACAAATCGTTCAGCCAGTGATAGTGCAGTAATAGTGCACTATTACCGCTTCTGGCAGAAAAAGGCAGAACTTTTTCATGCCTGCATCTGTATATACACTATATCGTGTGGTAATCGTGTTTTTTTGTTTTTGTTTTTCTTTCAGGTTCTAGTGGCCTTTTTACAGTATCACCTAATATTGGAAAGGGGGTCAGAGAGTGGGGGATAACTAGAGCAAATTGGCACCGTATCTGTGCCAAGGAACTGTTGCCTCTGAACATGGGGCAGTTGCTCTACCAGTCAAGCTAAACGTTCCCTTAAAGTTTGTTTGAAGGGAATTCTGCAATTTCCTTACAAATACATTATGATGGCCGTAAATGTATTGTTATATACGTGTGAAAAGCCTCCCAGCCATTAAAAGTTTAATTGTGGAGCTAGACTTAAAATTGCGTTTCAAGACAACTGTGTTTCAGGATTTTGTGGGTGGGACTAAAAGTGCGGCCGCATGACGACACCAATAACCCCGCCCCCTGCTGCTTAAGCAGTATAAAAACGTTCAGCGCTGCTGTAGCAGTTGAACCGCTAGCTAGCTTGTCACACGTAGCTAGCATCAACGAGAGTTTGCTGCTAGCTAATGAGCTAGCTTGCCAATTATGCTTCATTCGCGTTCATGCATCTTCCCTGGATGCCACAATATGCAAGGTAGCAGCCTGGTGTCTTTATTAAAATTTTCAAAAGATGATCTGGAAAAAGAACTGGATGGATTTTGTACAGAGGAGCTTCTGTGGACTGGAGGATCACCAGGATCAGGATCACCACCATCACTGGTCTCTGTGGACTGGAGGCATCAGGATCACCACCATCACTGGTCTCTGCAGTGCCCACTTTACCCCAGATAGTTTTACTAACTTCCAGGACATACAGTTGGATTTATCGGCTGACAGTTGGTGCTGGTCCCCCGCACCGACCCTCTCCCTCCCCCCGGCTCTCATCCCCCGGTCATCACCGGTGCTGCCTGCAGCCTCTTCCCCACCGGAGGGATTCCGGCGTGGATATAAAACCCTCCCACAACGGCTACTTAGAGGGGGTGTTTACTCTCAATCTAATTCTTATATTATTATCATCATCATCATCACCAATAAAATAAACACAGTAGAAAGTAACTAAACTGGCCTGACGGGTCAGAGCTACTTCCTCCACCTGCTGCCTTTATATGCGAAATAAAGCACAGAGCAGCGTTGCAGCACGTCCGCTCCTTCACTGATCACTGATCAATAAGTCTGAAGCATCGGGGTGGAAATAATTTCATTTTATATGTGGCTAAAACCGGAAGCATCTTCACTGTTTATGGGCCACCCAGAACGCACACACGGAGGAAGGTGATGTGGGGAGGAGGAGGTGCTGCTAGAGGGGGAGACGGACTGAAGTCCTTTTTGGCAGCATGCAGGTGAAGCCAGGTTAAAAAAAATCAAATAAATGATACTATTTGACAAGATGGACAACAACATTAATAAGTCTGATTTGGTTACCTGGAATATTTCAGAAAGATGTAGGGCTGAATAGAGAAACTGAGCAAGGTGGAGATGATTTTATTATGACATCTGTTGTAAATATTATTTTATAAATGCTTCTGATAAACTTTGGCAGGGGAGAGGGGAGGAAACGGGAAAAGGGCAAAAAGAAGTGGAGATGAGAAAGAGGAAATGATTTATGTGAAATAAATTAACTTCATTTTGGTCTTTTAGATTAGTGGGTCTGAACAAGTGGTGGACCTCAGAGTACTGCATCTGTGACTGGCTGTGGTCCTGATGAGGAGTAACTGCAACATAATTATCAGAATAATATGACTGTATGAAGGAAGTATGAAGAGCAAGAGTACCCATTACTGTAAAATGTTGGTTTTTCACTATTATACTGCATCTTTAAGATTAATTTCACTCTTGCATAATTCTGCAAGCAACTTTGAAATACAAACTAGCATAACAGAGAAATACCCAAGTGATGTACTCATACAGTAAGAGTAAAGAAATTCATTGACATTGTGCCACTGCAAGATTTGTTTGACAAGTCATTTTTACTGTTATCTGTTTTGACACAGAGCATCGTCCAATCATGAGAGAGAGAGAGAGAGAGAGAGAGAGACAGCATGCCAGTGTGACAACATGCAAGAGGAAACCAGGGAAACTGGATGTCAGACACACTGCTTTGTGGGGAAGGACTGTGGCCACACAACTGTCCAACACAACTTTGTCTTTTTGAATGTCTGTGGTGTTGCCATATTTTAGGTCTGCACATCATAGTTGTTGGAAAAAACACTCATTCATTAATCATTTTAAAATCCTATCGTTAAAGGAATAGTTCACCCTCAGAATGATTCAACTTTATTTTCCACTTACCCTGATGGTGAGCAAGATGGTAGCGTCCAGAATTTACTTGAAACTACGCCATTTAGTATATTTTTAGAGTCTAAAAGGGAGTATTGTTTACGTCCATGAAGCGCGCACATGCGCGGTCACGAAACTACGGAAGCCTCGGCGTTCAGAGCCTACTCTGCCGATTATGCAAGCGTAGAAGAAGAAATTCACTGTTTACCTTGTGGTAAGAGCGCAAGAGCTCTAAACAAACCGGGACAAACACAGGAGGGGGTGGATATTGATCTAAAAGAAAGAAAGAAAGAAAAAGAGAACGCGCGATCTCATCTGCCGTGGCTTCCATAGTTTCGTGAATGCACATCGGCGTGCTTGCTGGGCTTGCGATGTAGTCTTGTTTAGACTCTAAAAATATACTAAATGACGTAGTTTCAAGTAAATTCTGGACGCTACCCACTCAGGACACTTGGATTACATGGGATGAGCAGGATGGAGGAATATTGACAATTTTTTGTGGACTTTTATGGACCTTTTTGGCTCGGACCCTGGCAAACTCCATTGGGGGGGAACGAGAAGTCGTCCTGAACTCCGGCTGCATTTGACATATTAAAAAAGTGGTCCAGAGTCTTGTTCACCATCAGGGTAAGTGGAAAATAAAGTTAAATCATTCTGAGGGTGAACTATTCCTTTAAGTTACGAATAGTCAGGGGTTAATAAGATGTTTTTTTTTTTTACTATTTCTCCTGTCAGGAAGTACAACAAAGAAAAATTCTCTTGTATTACATTACCTCTCTTACACATATTAACACAACACACAAAGTCTTATTCTGATCATATTTTGAATACAAGACCGGTGATACTACAGGCTAGTTAGTTGATAGTAAGTAAGTAAAATCTATAAAGTGCTTTTCACAGATAAAAATCAAGTGCTGTACATAATATGAGAAATGAATGGTACAACAAAATGACATAATAAACATATTGAAAAGAAAGATCATAGAAAACATAAAATCATAAAACCCAGTCAATCACAATCAAATCAGCCAAAAGCTTCCTGAATAAATACGTATTCAGCTGCTTTTTCAAAGATTCCACCCAGTCAACCACACGGAGGGCGATGTTTTTATGCAAGTTTTCATCTCCATAATAATATGCATGATTCCAAACACTTAACCCAGCTGAAATCCTTTTGGCACCATTTGGCAATAAGGTATGGACCTACATTTGCTAGAGAGACTAGATTTTAAATAAGCAGTTGACAAAAAAATTTCTATTTTTTTTCCATTTTGCAAAAAGATTAGATATTAATTACTCAAACAGTACGCTATGTCTCTCTTTTCTGCCTTTTTAGAATATCAATGAGCTAATGGATCTCCTTTTTGAACAGGTCATGCTTGACACTGCACCCTACGTGGCTGAAATGAAAGCAGTGGCTGTTCCTGGATTCCTGTGCGGACAGTACAGCGACCCGAGAAGGCAGATGCCAACCATGATCCAGGTTCAGCCTTCCAGGTGATGTGGGAAAGAGCCAAGTTAAAAAGAAGCAAGTTGTGACACACACGTCATTACGCAAGAATGAATTTATTAGAAGTGCGTTTAAACATTGCCTTTTTTTCAATTCATGAGTTTTAGTGTTATATAAGATATAAACTGCTTATTCTAACAACAGCAACAAATACAGAAAGCAAAACTGATCACATTAATTATCTTTACAATGAACATTATATACAGTTTTTGTCATATCTTACCAAACTTGCACAATTCTAACACACTGGACTTCAACTGGGAGGTTTAAACCCTGCACACTCAGCCTCTATGTCTGGCAAACAACACAGGAAGGACGACAACCCAGTTGTCCTTTCCCAGTTGTCCCCAGCCCCAGGACACAAAACCTCTGTAAGCCAAATAACGAGCACATCTGTTATTACAAAAATATGATACTTTTATACTTATCTAGGTGGTGTTTTTGCTTGGTTGTCCTGGGTAATAAAAATTGACACCGGTGCTCTTTTTAAACAATAAATGATTTGTGTTGTCTTTGTCGATGACCCAGTCTGAAACAGAGTTTAATTTATTGGTTTGACTAATGAAGTTTAAAAAAAAAAGAAAATTTTCTCCCACTGATGCTCATGTCTTACAGATGGAGACCCCAGAAGAAAAGTTTGAGCCATGAACCTGCAGTCTGCATCATCATTTTGGCTCAGTGAATGGGAAATTATGTAGACAGCGTTTTGTTATTAGAATTATTACTAATCCAGATTATTTCCACCATCACACAGCTACGTTTTCAGAGAGACTAATCATCTAGATTTCTTGTAAAATGTCGAGTCATACAGGGGGTTTACATTATTCATGTGCGTTAGTCGACATCACAAATACGGCTGGATCAACTGTGCAAGTTGGTCCTAAACCTTCCCAGTCTTTGAACCTGTCATGTCATTTGATCAACACAAATGTAATTACACATCTGAAATCAATAAAATATTTTATTGTCTAACTTGCAAAGCTCTTCCTTTGCCTCCAATGGCCCATGGTCTGCCTGTTAAATGTCGCAGCATTCTGCAGGGAGGAGGGGTTCAAGCAGACCGGCTCAAGTCCTGGATGAAGGGTGATGCAGCGTGGCTCCTCTGGCTCCACATCTGTTCTGAACCTGTAGGAGTGTGTGTAATAGGTGTTTCAGTACTTGGTATCTAGCATGATACTGGTTGTGTATTCATACTTTGAGTGATTACTGTGGAATACTTACTTCTTTATCCACATCCAGCATTGATCTCTGCAGCAGATGTTCTCCTGCTCTATAGGCATGGTTCTGCATCCTCCACAGGTGCACCTATATAGCAAGTTATAATGTCAATCACCATATGACTGATGTTGAGGATTTCAGTTGTCAGTTCTATATTATGAAGCATGTTCCAGCAAAATGATCTAAACCCTTGAAGCATAATGTGTTGCAAGTGCAGCAATCCACATGAAGCAAACAGAAGACATACAGGTATGTGTTGACTGAAACTATAAGTGTTACTTTTGTATAGTCCTTTAGCCACCACAGCGAAGTGAAAACAGGAGCATATCAGTCTACAACAAGAAAGACTCATCACAAAATAATTTAGTATAGGTGTTTTAGGTTAGCCAGGTTAGCCATGTCCACTGTAGTTTACCTACTTTATTTACCCATATTTGCTCTGCTCCCTTCAAAGAAGTGGGTACTACTAACATGGGTTTACCAGCCACTAAAGCCTAACAAAGAAATGCTATCACTCCATTAGCTTTGTGAGAATTAGCCTGTAATGAAAGAGTAAGTCATAAAGATAACGCAGAGTGCAGAGCAGAGGATGACTGCTACTGTAGTTTGATCTGTGACTTTACAGACAAACATATTTGGTAGAGTCAAAATATGCTTTGTTCCATATTATTTAGACAATTTGTTGCCTAACTTTATTTGGCTAGGCTATACTAGTTAGCAATACAAAGTTCTGCCAACGACCACAGAGGAAATAAATAAGTTACCATTCTGATGTAGACCGTGAAGAACGAGGCTGATCATCACAGAGGTCAGTGTCTTGCTTTTGTGGCTCAAACAAGTCGGGCTTCAGCAGTCCGGCTGCAGACTTGTCTTCCGTTGTCTTCTGCTTGCCTAGCACATGGGGGCGGGAACGCTCCTGTGCGTGGGCGTGGTTTCAGCGCCTCCAGCGGACACACCCCCAGCGTCTCAGGACAGAGAATACTGATCCCAGTTACATTATTTTGAGACCTAATTTTATATGCTTAACGATGTTTTTAATCATTCAAATTTGGCTGGGTGATTAATAACTAATATTTCTGTGGTGTGACAAACTCAAAACACATATTTATTGCGACTTTACATGGACTTTAAGTGTTTCAACCAACTGTTCAATATCTTTTTTTTTGTGTGTGTATTCTGGGACATTTCTCCTCCTGCCACAGCTAGAGTGTCGGGGGGTTGTAAAAATGCTCTGACAGAGCGTAATTTCAGGTGTGCACAAACGACCCTATAGTACTCCAGACTTTGGAGGACAGTCTGGTTGCATCCCATGATGCCCTCCATATAACAAAATACCAGCAGGGATGTTGCAGAATTTTTTATTAATCACGCTATCACTGTTACACTTATTACTGTTAAGGATCACCAAATCTGTACTTCTTGGGCCAATGTCTGGATGTTTTTCAACATTTCCCTGCTTCAGCACACCTGGCTCAAATTAAATGGATCCAAAGACCAATGAAGTTTGTCACATTGACTTGTTAATTTGAGTCAGGTGTATTGGCACAGGGACTCATTGAAAATCTGGCCCAAGAAGTCCAGATTTTGTGATCCCTACTGTTTATTATCAAGGTTGCCACAGAGCATCGATGGTTTTCAGCCTGGTAGCCTTTATGTTACTGAAGTTTCAATGTAGTACTTTCAATTTTTTTTTTCATTTTTTACAAAGAAAATGACCAGTAAAGTGCTGATGACATGACCTCAATTTAGCAATAGAACAATACAGTAGGGACCCGTTATATGGCTGGATTTTTAACCACTGCCCTTCAGGCAACGATATTATGCTACAGAAGCTACATTAAATGAGACTGTGGAACAATGTATAGTTTTAAAACTTTATATTTATTAAGAGTTCAATACAGTATAACAGTGAACATGAACAGCTACAGTATATTTCTGGTGCAGCTCCATGGGCGACTTCTGTCCACAGCCAAACTGAACACTGCTGGCTGTTGCATATCATTCCCTCTTCTGTGGCATCTTTACATTCGTGGTTCTTCCAGACAGCATCTAAAGCCACACAAACACACAGCACCGGTTGGTTATTGCCATGTCGACAAGTTGTCTCCATTCCCTCTGTGCTGACAATAATGAACGTTTTTTTCTGGTGACGATGAATAAGCTTTATTGTTCATGTGGACATGCCCTTTGTTGTCTACCAGAAAATAAGTTAAATCCCCAAGTCTTGCAACTATTAACCACAGCTGATGTAGCGGTGAAAGTGTTTGATGAAATTAATGCCTTTACACCATTAGAAAAGTACTTTACCCATTTAATATCTGATCTGACAGCCTACTTAAAGTAGGATACTAAGCAAAACATTGAAGTCCGTTTTTAAAATGACGTGATCATGCTAGCAACAGCTAAAACATAGAGATCAGGTTCTGAAAATGTTTCGTCAGAAATATTTATGTGATTAGCCTTATTATAGTTTAAAAATAACCTCTATAGTATCTATAGTAATTATCATTCAAAAGCTGGATAAATAACCAAAAACTACCTACGTTAGTTCACATCACTTCACATCAACTTCATATTCCTCATTCATGTCATCCAAATAAAATTACATGAGTTGATCCTGAAATTATTCATAAAAGCTTTCACATCGTCATTCATCCTCAAATAAAAGTGAAATCCACATTTATAATACTTACATTTGTCCGCGGATGACCAAGATCCATAAACAAGCTGGGACTGTCATCCTCTACGTGTTTTTGGTGATCTCTTTCTCTCTTTTTTTAAATCAACTCGTGACTCGTGAAATCTGATCCGCTGAGGATCCGCAATGGGTGACAGTGAGACCCCACGTGGTGGCGCTGGGATAAAAAATCTGCACCTCCTGTTTATTGGACTTGATCCGTATCCGGCACGGGTCGGTGGTTTGACAGTCCGCCTTTCCCACGCTCAGCTGAGTGTTGGGCGGAGGTCAATTCTGACAACCATTTGTCAGAAGCACCCCTGCCCCTCTGTCTTAACAGGATTGAACGCGCAAACCAGAGGGAAAGGGCTAAGGGGTAGAATTAAGATTGGGCCGTAGTCACCCAGTGTTACACATCACCAACTTAACCACAGCAGACACTTTACAATCATTTAAGTTATTGCTCTGAGTGGTAATGTGTATGTTGGCAGGAAGAACCTGTTGCACCTTTCTATCTTACAGTGAACCTGAAGAAGCTTCAGAGCAAATTAAATCACAGGATATGATTGGCATCATAATAAGCCTTTCTTATTTTCCACAGGTCATAGCTCAATTTTATTGACATCCAACTTTATCTTGTCTACTTCTTTTACTTACTGATTTTCTTTCAACTTCATTAAATAAAAAGTCCACCTTTTTGTCAGCCATGTGCTTGCATTTTGTTTGTTTGTGTTCATACTTCCTTTCAAAAACAAAGACAAAATGAAGGAATAAAACAAAGACAACAAAAAAGGGAGAAAATACCCCCAGGGAAAATCCTCCAACCTAGAAAAACACATGCATGAGTTTCTTTGCACAGATACAACAATTTAGTATGACTAACAGCTATCCCTCTTCATATGAACACACTTGATCCTCCACAGAGTTGACTGATCCGACTCCCCTCATTACAGTAGTGATGCCTCAAATGTATCCATTTTCCCCAAGAGTAAGAATCGATGATGGGAAGATTTGAACTCAGCCATGAAGGGAGCTCTTTCAGAGCTGATGATCCAGCTGCTGCATCTTATATAAACTGCAGCAGATGTGAGGGCACTTACAGCAGTTGCCCAGCATAAAAGTGATGCAAAGCCAAGGATAATAAGACTACAGATGTTTCTTTTTTATAAGGAGGAAACATCTGTCTGACTTTTGCTTCATTTGGTTAAACATGGCTGATGTCTCTGTTGTACATTGTCATGAGTCTGCATGTGTATAATGGGTGTGAGATTTTAGTAAAAGGCAATAGCTCAATATACAGGACAGACATACTTTTTTATATCTGAATTTAAACTTTTCTGAATCTTGCTGAGTGGAAATAAAAAATAAATAAATAAATAAATAAACTTGAATGGGGTGTGGGGTGGTAAAACCCAGTGATGTTTGTTGTGGATTTCAGGGTTTTCATATTGATCTGGGGAAATGCTTACGCTTGTGGACCTGCATGTTAGGATTTCCTGATGTGAACTTCTATTTTTGAAGAAAAATAGAGATGAAAAAAAAATGCTGACATAACACATGATTGTTAAATCCATCCAACTATTGCTATCCTACGCTGGGTTGCAGCAGCAGCAGCAGCATCTTAAGCAGTGAAAGTCAGACTTTTCTGTCCTCACCATGTTTTCCAGCTTGTCTGGGAGGATTCAGGCCAGCCGAGAGATGCAGTCTGTTCAGAATGCCTGCGGTCTTTTCTGTGAGAAGATGTGCACAACACCTCACCAAAGAGGTGTTCAGGAGGCATCCTAACCAGATATCTGAGTCCCCTCATCGAAAGACCAAGCTTCTCATACTGTCTTCAAAGGAAAGTCTTGACACCCTGGGAAAGAAACTAATTTTAGCTGCTTGTTTTTCTGTCACTATGGACAGCTTATGACCAAAGGTAAAGGAATGTGGCTTGACCAGCAAATCGAGAGCTTGGCCTCTTGACACGTGAACGGCATGCATCACTGTGGATGCGGCACCAATATGCCTGCCAATCTCTTGCTTTGCATTCTTTCCACATTTGTGAACAAGAGACACTTAAACTCTTCTACTTGTGGCAGAATGTCATTCTAGAAATAGTTAAATCAGGCTGAAGTCATCTGGATTTTATACAGCAGTCCTATCTGTCTTTGGATAATTGTGTTTGGAAGTGGTGCTTGAGTATTTATTCTATTTCATTTTGGGGGAAAAAAATGCTCCATGGATTTACAGGTTGTAGATATTCAAACCATGTCTCCTACGCAATTAAAAGCACGTTAACGTGTTACTGAAATTTCAATTTCTCTATCATAATTGAATGCCAGTAAGGTAATGTCAGGAATAGCCTGTGGACATCTGCAGCTGTGATACTGAGAACTGAATTATCAAACTCATGAGTATCATGTTACAGTCAAATTCTTTCTATAATTTCCTTGGAAGGACTCAGCTATATAACATTATACAAAATATAGATTTTTTTTTTTTTTTTTAATTCCCAGTGGACATTTTTACCTTTTGACTTGCAACATCAAGACCAAATAACATGCACTTGTGATTAATATAAGGACACTCTTCCCCCTTTGCAGATAAATATTTAAAACTACCTAGTTATCACTTAACACACATGAGATGGGGGTCACACCACCGGTTAGGTGAAGATGAGGTTAAAGAATCTGTGGATGGTAATTGCTTTAAAAGTTGACTTTTATTCCAAGGTAACTAATGGACATGGCCCAAGATGTGAGGAAGAATTAACAGGAATATAAATTGACAATGATGCAGGTATACCCAACACTGGAAAGGCAAAAGGAAAACACAAGTACAAAATGAGTCAATATGTTTGCAGAGGTAGCCATAATGAGTCATAGAAGGAGCTCTGTCAAGAGAAAAGGCCCTTGAGTGTTGGTTTTGCCATACATTTATTATAAGGTGTCTTCTTGATGAAAGCAGAGAGAAATACGACTGGATTGAATGTGCTTGTGCCCTCTAGCCTTGGGCCTGTTTATTAATACACATTACTTTTTTATGTCTTATAGTAAATAATGTATTGGAATTGTGACAATATGCAACTTGGCCATTACCTGCGGGGAATCAGATTGATGGCAGAGGCCAATGCGAGCCTTGGCCCCTTGATGACAACATTAAGCTATAAATTAAAGCTTAGATGCTAACTATGAGAATTTATAGTGCAGGAAGACGGCATGAGAAGAACACTGTAGAGCTTATAATAGGGAAATTGTCATTTAATTTGTTGTATTTTGGCACGGTGATGGTCATGTCAAATATCCTTAAATTATTGGACAAAATTATTCTTTACAAGTTGTGCTGACAGATGTCTTTATTTACTATTCTTTTGTTTGGTTGGTTTTTTGGGTCAAATCCATACTGGAAATTGGATGTTCTGTGTTCAGAACGATGTTCTTTGATCTTCATCAAAGTTTGTGTTTGCTGATAAGAATAAAATAAAAGTTTCATGGCTGCTTATAGTGGGTTTTCTCTGACCATACAGACCTAAATTCTTATATCTTTTTTATAAAAAGAAAAAAGTCTCTCACTACCCTCATGTTAGATGTTGAATAAGACAATGTTGCTGATATTAGCTCTTATGCTAATGACTGCTAGTTTTATCCCCTTCATGCTTAGACAGGCATGGAAAATGATTAGTCACAAAATAGATGAGCATGTGATGCTGTGTTGGGATAAAATTATCTCTGAAAGGGTCGAACCCTTTGTGAACAGCAGATGACCCACATTTCTAGAATGTTACTCTATATAGTCTGAATTCAGAATTTATTATGCTCATGCTTTCATTTAGGAGCTGTGTCAATGCTTAATACCTTTTACATGCTTGTTTCCTCATATGAGTGAAATGATAAAGAACCATATTAATAAGAGACATTGATAAGTATCAATAAAATGTAATGAATTCTCTTCCCTATTGACTGAATCCTAAAATGAAACTGCAGGATAAGAAATGTTTGGAGGGAGTTAAACTCAGCTGTGTGTGTCACTCTATCCTTCAACCCCTCTGACATTTTGATACCAACTTTGTCAACTCTGATACAGTGGTTTGTGACTATTTCCAGAAATGACTCCATTTCCTTACATAGCTATTTTGTCGTGACAGCATGAAAATGCAAAAACCCGGTATCAATCCACAGATTCTGTTTTCAGGTCTGTTGCCGTGAGACAGGGTTGGTATACGCTGCAAACTGAAAAGTTGCCTATGTCTAGTACATTCTTTGAAAGGGACTAGAGGCAGAAATTTAAAAAACAAACAAACATGCATGTCCATTTTTTTAATACTAATGGGTGATGATGCGCTAAATGCCAAAAAGAACGTTTCCACCCATGTTTCTCTCCGTTGCCTTGAACAGGCTGTGTGCTGCAAAATGCGCTGCAATTCGGAGGCCGAATTTCCCGCGCTGCCCTGCGGACGTGACGTCAAATTACGCTACATCCGCAGTTTTGATACAGGAAGAAGACGGTCGCGGTAAATTCAAACACTGTAAGCGATAATTATGGATTCTTCTGCCGTCAGAAAACGATCCAGATCAACTGAAAGACACTAAAAAGTATAACTACGAAGAAAAAGCGTAGTAAACAACATTACTGTATAGCTTCAGTTTGTGCATGCTCCCGTGACGGCTTGGCTCGTGGCTGCAGTTACCTGAAGCGCCAGTCGCGAGTTTCATTTCTTAATCTTGCCTCTAATCCCTTTAAATACTGCATGATTCACTATCATTTTTCATTATATCATGACCTTATACACTCAAACTAATAAATGGTGATTTACTGTGGGGCTACTGACTACAGAGTTTTGGACTATAGTGTTTAATTCAGATTTGAATCCACTTACAGGCGATCACACCACCAACTTGTAATGTTATAATGTGTTTTACAGTGAATTGCTTATTCACTCAAATATGAATTTTATCCAAAAACAAAACTTAAAACTCCGGCACTTTCTTTCAATGTGGGTGTGAATTTAAGAAAAGGGTGCTGAGTGGGTCGATATTGAATATTATGTGGAATAATAAAGTGGGTGAGACGCAGCGAGTGAACAGAAACTTGCAGTTTTTTAATATAAAACCCTAAAAAAAAGTGTCAGTAGAGTTTCAGAGGAAAACCTGACATGAGCAGCCATGTGTGGGCTGATTTGGCAATAAGCACAAAGCCCACGAGTAGGAGATAAAAAAGGGAAAAAGAGAGAAATCTACTGTATATGTTTGTATTCATACTGCTGGCATCAAGGCAGGCTGGCAGGGGTTAGTCAAAGCATCTGTTCTCAGTGTAATGAGTGTGTCTACCCCCTCCTTTTACACAGTCTTATCATTACCAGTGTTTAATTAGAAACATCCTACCCCGGTTGATGCTGTGGCTGCTGAGAGCAAGGTTGAGAGAGAGAGAAAGAGGGGTTGATACCCACACTGGCAGAGTGAACAGCATAGATAAACAATTGCAAGCAGAAAGGGGAAGAACATGACCTCAGCAAACAGCAGAGCATCTCAGACGCCACATGATGGCAGTGGACCAGCTTTAGAAAAAGTGTGGTAAGAAAACTCACCTGAAAAAGGTAGTGGCAGCAAAAGCTCTCCTTCCATGCAATATTTATAATAAAACGAGGAATTTGACAAGACTGTCTAGTTTACGTCAAATAAATGTGAGACTTCACCATGTAACATGTCTTTTTTTCTACATCTGCCATGGTGTTTTACCATTTACATATTCCACATATAAATATTGATGTTTTTCTGCTCTTCTCGGAGTGAATGAATCACAACTGCCTGATTCTATTCATTGTATTTTTTTCTAGTGCTATTCTTAAGGTTTACTTGAAAACATCTCACATTTTTCCTATTTGTAGTCATTTTGTTTTGCCTGTTTCTTGAATTAAGCTCAGTCTTTTCAACCTAGCTCCCACTAAGACATTGTTTTCCTACCCAGAATGTCACAGCAGTGAAAAAGGGTTTCCAACAGCAAGGCTTTTTTTTTTTCTTACAAGTTCATTAAGTTTTCTTATTGTTTTGTATTAATAGCCTCCCAGATAATCCCTTTACTCCTTTGAACTTGATAGCTTTTTGAATACTTAATTATCTTGATAAACTGTTTCAGAGTCTGATTAAGAAATGATTCTTATAAAATTACTTGCGGGCAAGTGTAGGCTAATGTGGTGATAAATGGTCCCATTTTTTATTATCTACACAGCTACTTTCCACAGAAAAATCATCAACAATGGCAGGTGGCAGTTTTTATTGTTTTAAATCTTCCATCAAGCTTCATTACTCAGCCTGACTTCTATTTACACATGGCAATTTTCCACTTTGTTGGCTAATTTTTATTACGAGCAGACAGCCATCATCCCAGCCGGCGCATCTATATCTGCCTCATGGGATTTAGCAGTGGTCCCCATGGGTTTTTGAGACAGCATCTGCTTAATACTGGATAATTTATCAATGATCCATGCAGATTAATCATCTGTGGATGAAAACTGGTAATTGACTGCAGGGACAAAGTGAACAGGAATTTGAAAAAGAAAGTACACCCTTTTCTAGCTCTAAGGCTTGTGTATCAGGACATAATCATTTATAAAAGCCTGGCCCTTACCTTGTCTTAAAATTATGTACATAACAATCTCTGATGAACACAACATGACAAATTGTACTGTCACTATCAAATAATTTAAAAAATTTAAAATAAAAAGAATGCAGGAGTGTGAGAAAAGTACGTGAAACTCATATTTCAGTAGCTTGAAGAACCACTTTTAGCTACAAAAAGAAAAAAAATATTAATCTCTCACCACATTATGGAGGAGTTTTGTTTCACTCTGTCTAAAATTGCTTCAATTAATTGTGCACAAACAGATGCCTAGGAATCGCAGTCCTCTTAAAGCGACACTACAAAAGTTTCAGACCCCAAAGCTTTGTGCTTCTGACTTGTTTTGATGGCACATAGACATTCATCATGCATGTTCCTGGGGCCATCATTGCCCTGCAGCATCCTGGGGCTGAGAAACTGCCCTTAACAACTTTGTATTCCAGCCCAGAGCATCACGTGACAGCTTCATTTTGCTGTACGGCACCACATCATATGCCCGCCACTGGATATCAATACACCAGCCATTTTGGATGCACACCATGGCTGATTAGGCTAAGAAAACTTCAAGAAGAAATTATCGAAGAAGGAAGAGTGAAAGTGACAGAGCAAAAGACAAAAGTGACAAACTGACAGATCAGCTTTTGTTAACGCATGAAAAGTGCAAAAAATCTGCCAAAGTTTAGGTCTGGACTTTGAAAAAGAAGAGAATCAAGATGTTGTCTTGTAACTGTCCAGGCAGCCATGCTGTTGCAGATTTGATACAGTTTTTGGATACTTTTCTTGTTTTAAAATCCCATTTTGGTCTAGCTGAAGCTGTCAGACAGGTGGCCACCGATTAACTCCAGAGTACATTAATATTCAGAGAAATTGGTTGTCATCTCAATAAGTTTAAATACAGTTGTGAAAAAAATCTTACTGATGTGGTGCAAACAATGTGACCAGTCATCTCCACTTTGGATTTGTCTGTCCGAAATATATTGTTGAGAAGCACATTTGTAAATCTTAGCTGCACAGTCTTTTGTTGTCCTGTAGCCTTTTTAAAAAAGTAATCTTTATTTAAGAAAATATAAATAATGAGAACCCTTTCCCGATGCATGCGCAACAGGATTTGCTTCTGTACACACGGAAAACTCCTGGGTCAAGCTGCTGGGTTAAAAAGGGACCAACTGATTTCTGGGTTATTTCAGACCAGACATTTTGGTTGTTGGGTTGTTGATCCAACTTGTGGGTTAAAATAACCCAACATTGTAGTCAATATAACCTAACTTCTGGGTCGAATATTCAACCTGAAAGTTGGGTAAAATAAACAAACAAACAAACAAAAGAACAACAAAAAAAATTTCTGGGTCGAAGTAACCCAGAAATTAGTTGGTTCCTTTTTAACCCCACAGTCGGTTAAAAATAACCCATCGTTGCTTATATTTGACCAAGGAGTTTTTAGTGTGTAAGATTACTTCAGTTGTCTTTCCACCTGGATGCACTAGACCTGCAAAAATCAGTGTTTATTAGGGATGTCTGATATTATCAGCCTAACAATATTATCAGCTGATATTTGCGTTATAATGTGATATTGGAAAATATCAGTATCGATTTTTTTTACCAATATTTTACAAACGAAATATATATTTTACTAGCAAGATTTCGCAACGGCAACGACATCTCACGAGATTTAGTTCCATCAGCATCACTCCAGATGTAGAAAAGTCTGGAAGTTATTCTGGAAGAACTTCATATCCCAGCATTCCTTTCAGAGTCATATGACTATGGTGCTTCTGCTGCTGCTACAGACAATCTTGCTTTGAAGCTGCTTATGTCTGGTATTAAGTTGTTGTTAAGTTACCAAGTTGTCAGAAACATTATAATTAGCCACATGTTGGCTAATACCTGCAAGTATCTGATATATGGCAGTCAGATGTCCAAAATGAACAACTCTGGCTGTGTTAAGGCTATTGTGGGAACTTTGCTCTTGGAGCAGAATGTAGTTTTATCTCTCAGAATATGAGAGATACAACCTCACAGTTGTCTGCATATATCAATATTGGTTATCAGATATTGGAAATTAAGAGTTGGACAATAATGGATAGCATATCGGCAAAAAAAGCCAAAATCGAACATCCCTAGTGTTTATACTTGTGATAATTTTGTCAAGTATATTTGATTTACAGTATCCCTCTCGTGTCCAACAGAAGAATCACAGGTGAAAATTTTGCATGTTGACTCAGTTTTTGTTATATAACAGTGTTATATATCTTTCATTGCTCTTTTTCTTAAGTTATGTTAATTGTAAGACCTGGATTGGGCTACACACATTACACATTACTAAAATACAAAGCTCTGTGTCATCATACAGTTTTGTTTGGCATCCAAACTTAGTAGATACTGAAATGTGGTTTGAAGCCAGCCAACAGCATTTTATAGTTAATGTTGACAAAAGAGAAAACAGTCTGGCTCATGATCCGTTAACCTGATGGCGCACCTCACCTCTGTTCTTACAGCATCCCACCTGGCAAGCAGCAGAACTGATAGTTTGATCTTCCTCTTTAAAGTTCCCCCCCTCTGACCTCTTTGACACCTTTTCCATGTGTCTTGACGTGCCTTGCTCCTTCAGGACAGTTAAAGAGATGCTGAGTCAGGCGGCTGCTGGACGTGACAAATGTTTCTCCATCGATGTTGTGCAGATGATTTACAAGCCCCGTTAAGTGGGGAGGTCTGCCAGGCAGAGACTGGATGTGAGTGAGTGAGCATGTCACTGCTGTGAAAGCAAACTCAGTTCAGATGCGGTGGAGAGAAATCACCTGTAAATACATTTTTCCACGTTTTTGTTTTAACTTGAGCCCATCACATCTTTGCAAAAGGCACTTAGATTAAATATTAATCGGACATGCTGTGAACTTGTGATGAATAATGCAATATATGGATCACTTTGTAGGAATATTTACAAATCAGAGGGTCCCCCTGTGGATACTGAGCTGGCTGCTTTTGTTGAAAGCAAAAAACAGTAGTATGGATTAAAGATAACTCAAAGCAGAGTGGAAAACAGACTACTTGCTAAAACATAAAATAAAGGATGTCATAAATAACTGGGAAAATCTGCTATGAAAGCAAAAAGGCTCCAAAAATGCCCATAATATACCCACTCAATGTTTCACAAGTTCTGCTCATCTCACCATATGACTCAACTCCCCTCTGTTTAAGTGTTTTGGGCCTCAGTGGTAACACACCAAGACCTTTAGACTGCAAAAGGCAATAGCATTTAAACACCTACATTTCAGAATCGCTTATATCAAGCTACTGATCAGCTGCTAAAATTTTGGTACATAAACCATGTAAGTGCAGCTTTAAACCAAAGGTTTTTGCTTAATTTACCCCAGCGAGAAACATATCAATGCATTAACGCAAAATGAAATGAGATAAACTTGATTAACATCTAACAACCTCATATAAATCACAAAGATCAGAACATGGTGAGAATGGCATTTTCTAATTTGGAGTAAAAAATGATTGGATCAAGCTATAAGGAGAATTTAAACCTTCATGCTACACATAAAGAAGCTTCATTTATGTTCTACTCTATAAAAACATATACAACACTGAAGATGAGCAGAAGGTGTATGTATGTATTTTAGTTCATTTTCAGAATGCTTGTGAATGTGTACCGAGATGTAATAAACGAAGCAGAATCACATTCTCTGAGAATGTGAATTAGCATGATCTCCACCATGTCAACAACTGTCCGAGTCTGTAATCGGAATATTGGAGTGCAATCTGAGCTGCCCTCTCATGGATGTATCACCTAACAACCATGCCAATGTTAAGGATTCAGGAGTATGCGGACAGTGATTTTTGAAGTTTGACACAAGCCTAATACATGACTGAGTTGATCATCCCAATAGCAAGAGAGCTGCCTCAGTTCTTGGCTGGAAATCAAATCTCGAAAAATGTCCTTTTCACCTTTCGATCATGAATGATTGCATCACCTGCCATAAGATGCTGCAAGATGAAGTCACCAGCATTGAACTGAAGGTGCAGAAGTAACCTGTTGGTATATTCACTCATTGCTAAGCCAAAAAGCCTGTTGGTGGTATCAAGATGTAGACCTCAGCTGTGGAGCAAGATTCTGGCTGAGTTAGATCAAGTTCGGTTTATTTATGTAGCACAATTTTTACATCCGTGGATGCCCAAAGTGCTGCACAGACGCACACTAGGTGCCAAAAACAGACACTTCTAAAAAAAAAATGAAAACAAATTATAAAGATTTAAAAATAAAACCATCAAAGCAATTAAGCATAATGAAATACACTGGCCCTCATTTATCAAACGTCGTCGAATTGGTCGCACATCTGATCGTAAAAATGGTCGTACGATTGGACCCACGTGTGATTTATTAAAACGTTCGTTCGGTCCAATCTCGTCGTACGAACAAAAGAGTCTTGATAAATTCCAAGCTGAAATTTATCGTCATTTAAATGTCACGCCCACGGTTACGCCCTTAAACATGCATAATGATGAGGCTTCACCCGGCGAGGTTGAACCACGGCGAGGAGAGATTCTGCCAGAAAAGAAACTTTGGAGGGATCAAGACAGAATTCCTCATTTGTGAGGTGGGAAAGATTAAAGATGTGCTGTTTGGCAGCTTAAAAACCGGAGTCAGAGACGTGCACAAAAACGCTGCACGGAAGAGGATCAGTCAGCCTCACCGGTGTGAAGGACCGGCTGAGATATTAATAAAAGTCTCAATCTAGGCCTGGCTGATATGGTTTATTCGTTTTGTTAGTTATGAAATTTAATAATAGCCCACATCCGATGGCAGCGTCACAATTCTTTAGTCAATGGGTCAAGAAAAAGTGGTCCAATATGAAACTTGCCTTGCCACCACTAAAAGACGTTTCACCCCCCCACATGCGCTCTAACAGGTGACAGGTGGATGCCGGTCAGATCCAAGCCTGAACCAGACAGGGACGGAAAAAAGATAACTTGCATTTGCAAAGATAAGGGACAGTCTACTGACTGAGCACTTAACTTTAAAGTATAGATAAGTTATTAGAAATGACGGATCAGCTCCGGTCTCCTCCATACAGCCTAGTGGGGGCTGCAGGGCGGCTCTCGGCGCATCTTTTTCTCTGACTGTTTATCAAAACTCTCCAGCGGTCCGAGCGATGTGCAGCACTGCACAGGACAGGAGTGTTGTAGATTTTCTCAGAGTCTAAAGCAGCGTTTCATCCCGCCGGGTCCGAGTCGGACCGTCCGACACCCACCTGCCTTCCTGCAGCCCGAAGCAGCGCTCCAACTGGGCACCTGCGCGTGTGTGCGCACTGATGCAGTTACAGTTTTACCAGCGGGGTGAGGAGATGCACGAAGAGTGAAAAGCACTTGTCTCCTAGAACTATATGTTAATGATTTTAATAATTTGTTGAGATAAATGGAGGAATTAAATCCAGTTACAGCTATTTTTGCAATTTTGTGAATACTTTCTACATTCCCTTTTTCCCTTTCTTTTGCAAATGGGTTCATTCTTAGTGCTGATATGTGAATACTTATGATTAAATGACAGTTTGCGGTTTGGTTTTAAATATTTTCATGTTCTGCTGCGCTGCGCTGCAAACCCTCACTGACTCAAACTTGCGTACACGAACTCAGAGCTGTCGTGAGATTTGATCGTATCCTACGTTCACGTTCAAATTGATAAATGCCGAGTCTTGCGTGGAAATGGTCGTACGCACAGATTTTCGTCGTACGATCGTTTGATAAATGAGGGCCAATAAGAACAAAAGGACCAGATGTCTTCTACACGACTAACAGGGGAAGGCCTGTGCATAGAGATGCGTCTTGAGCATAGTTTTAGAAGTGGAGATGGATTCTGCCAATCTCAGGGCTAAGGGTAGAGCATTCCAAAGACAGAAAAGGCTCTTCCACCTTTTGAAATGCACCTGGATCTGGGCACCTCCAAGAGAAACATTGCAGAGGACCTCAGAGATCTGGGAGGTGTGTAGTTAGTAAGGAGGTCAGACAGGTATGGTGGAGATAGGCCTTTTAAGGCTTTAAAAACCATCAATAAAACTTTAAAATGTACTCTGAAATAGAGTGGGAGCCAGTGAAGGCCAGCAAGACCCGTTAGCATATGGGGCGCATAATTTTGCCAAGAATATTGGGCTACCTGAAGCCGCTGAAAGATAAAGGGAGTGACAAAATTCTAACTGACATGATTAACAGATGGGTGACTTTTTTCCAGGTACATCCATTTGGGAATATAAGGTTTGAATGTGTCCAAAACTCTTTGGTGATAAAAAAAAAAAAGTACAAAATAAAACAAAAAAAACCCAAACATTTTTAACAACTGTATTTATGTGTTTATCAAATTTCAATGAGTCATCAACTGTAACTTCCAGACTCCCAGCTTGAGAATGCTTGAAAGAAGACCAGGGGCCCAGGGCACTCAAAGTATTATCCAGGGCTGTGGACTGACCGAAAACAAGGACCTCACATTTGTCCTGATTCAGGTGTAGGAAGTTTTGCGCCATCCAAGCTTTGAGTTATTTGAGGCGCTAAGCAATCTGGTCACTGAGCTGTCTTTATTGTTAAGGGGGACATAGATTTGGACGTCATCAGCATAACAATAATGGAAATATCATGATTCCTAAAGATGTGCCCAAGAGGGAGCATATCAAATCAAATCAAATCAAGCTTTATTTATAAAGCACTTTTCATACCATTAAAAAGCAACACAAAGTGCTTGACATAGTAAAAACAAAATGTGAATTCAAATAAAAACAAGCCTTCACACATCCAGATACAACACAAAACACACACATGCACACACCCAACCCCCTCCCAATTCCACACCTAACTACAAACCCCCAACTCCTCTCTTCTAAGTGAACAGGTATAAAAACAGTAACTGTAAAAACCATCTGGCATGACACTGCTGTGAGGAAACGATATCTTGGGGATCCATTCGCACCAGGAGCCAGCCCCCCCTAGCCACATAAGGCCCAGCTGCAGGGACCCCCAGATCATGACAGGCCAGGGTCCACACCACAGCCGCAGGGCTGCAGTGCAGGCCCCTAGACACCAAGAAAAGGGCATCCACCACAGCCGTTACCCCCAGACCGAGCAGGCAAAACTCCTGGAGCGAAGAATCCCCATGAGGAAACACTGGGGGAAGTTAAAATTTTTAGAGTTAAACCAAAAATAAATAGATAAATAAATAAATCAAATAAAAGCTAGATAATAAAATACACATAAAAGGAATTAATACAAATAGAATCAATTTGAATATCGTAAAACCAAAGTTAAAAATAAATAAATAGATAAATAAAAATCAAATCAAATCAAATAAATTAAAAGAATCATATAAAAATGAGACAAAATTCAATTAAAAGCTAAGCTAAAAAGGTAGGTCTTGAGCCTCTTCTTAAAAACATCAACAGTCTCTGCAGCCCTGAGGTTCTCTGGCAGGCTGTTCCACAGACAAGGTCCATAATGGTGGAATGAGGCCTCATCGTGAGTTTTAGTTCTCACTCTAGGAACAATTAAAAGGCCGGTGCCAGAGGACCTCAGGGTCCACGAGGGTTCATAGTTTAAAAGCAGGTCTGATAAATAAGAGGGCCAAAGACCATTAAGACATTTATAAACCACTAAGAGAACCTTAAAATCAATCCTGAAATGCACGGGGGAGCCAATGCAGCGATTTTAAAACTGGTGTAATGTGTTCCCGCCCTCTGGTCCTTGTAGAATTAGAGAGAGGGAAGAGAGTTAAGCTGGGGACACACAACACGATTATTCGCCCAATTTTACTCACGATAGTAAGTCGGGCATAGTCTGCGCCAGTTGGGGCTAGTTGGGCTCAGTCTGCCTCACCAGTCGGAAAAATTTGTTAGTGTGTCTGTGGAAGCAAGTCAGATCTGCATGTGTTATAGGAACTGATCCGACACGATCTCAGTCATAGTCAATGAAACATGTTTGAAAACTAGAGCCAACTATGCCTGACTGGGAGCCGGGCTGCAGAACTGCATGGGCCGCATGTGCAAAGAACTGTATGGATTTCCTACTGAAACCCGGCGTACGATCAAATCCTGAATTTGTGATACGCACAATAATTGGCTACAGTCACAGACACAGCCATGAAGAAAGTCTAATAAATAAATTTTATAAATCTGCACTTTCACATACACCTGGAGCATATAGTGATTTTTTTTTTTTTTTGTTTCGTCTTGCAGCCAACAGCAGAGTATTTGCAACACTGGCCATGTAACTTAAATATATGAGTGAGTGAAAACCCAGTTTGTGAGATTACAGTCGTGACCTACTTCAGCTCCTCATTTGAAATTTAAGAGGGCAGATTTGTTCTGTTTAGTCAGATCTTCTTGTCAGCCAGTGGAGCAATGCAACACCTGCACAAGTCAATTTATTCATAAGCACATTTTAAAACAGAATAAATGTTAACCAAAGTGCTGTATAAACAATAACACCAAATCAGTAAACAAATACATTAGTAGAATTTCACTATATGCAAACAAAGTCTTTGCAAACAAGGGATGTGTCAGTGTCTTAGTGGACACAGAAGAGGTAATGGCTGTGCTATGACAGAACAAAAAGGACCCGCGGCAGCTGAGAAGTTTACTTTGTGTCCTAGAGACTTCAGGGAGCCCCAGAGGAGGTGTAAAGGTTTTATTTAGACCTGTTGGCAGATCTCCCAAAGTCAGCTTGATTGGTACAAAGACAGAATAAATGCTCTGACAACTCCCTGTTAGCATGTCAGTTTTTCTCCCTCTACTTTTATTTCTTCTTTTGTCTTTTTTCTCTCTCTTCTGCTTTGTCTGATGTATTTATGGAGGGCTGAACTGGCTATGAGAGAGGACATTTATCCACAACGATGCTCTAGGCAAGGTCTTCTTCACCAGCTCATTTTTCCACACTTATTGTAAAGTCAGCAATATTATATTGGGCTTATTCAAAATCACACGAGATGTGAATGAATGTGGCCAAAGAGTGCAAAGGTATTATTCAAAGGCATGTTTTAATGTTTGAAGTCCAATGAGATCTCTACAGTAGTAGATACAGTGACTGCACCCCGGGCATAGGTACCAGCTTCCCAAACTGTTAAAACTGGATAACTTAAAGGCTGCCAGTCAGCTTATCTTGTCTGTGTCAAAAAGATTTATTTTTTTTTCTGAATCTTTTGTAGTTTTTTCAATGGTATGACTTATTAAGTGACTTAGATACTAGATGAGTAATTTTGAAGCAGAATGCAGGCTATTATGAACCTTTCTCATAGAATTTTGGTTTGTATTTAAATGATAGCATCAAACAATTGTTACAGATTTGTAAGTTACACATCCATAATGCAAATCTCCTGTTTCACATCCAAAAGGTGCACCAATAATTTGAGATCTGGCCATCAGCGGTATCTTTTTACACAAGCCAAGATGGTTCCATGTTTTCATGTCATCTGAATGTCATGTGAACATTGGCTATAACAAAACGTACTTCTCCTTAACAAAAATAAAACAGAGTGGATTCTGTTTTATACATCCAACAGGACAACTAAGCCTGGGTCCAGTCTCGGTGTAGCAGCCCCCATTTCAAGCAGGTGGTTAATAACCTGAAGGACAGCTGTTTGAAAATGGACAAAGGTTGCCTCCATGTTCAAGTTCAAGTTCAAGTTCAGTTTATTTGTATAGCACGCTTACAACGACCGTGGTCGCACAAAGTGCTTCACAGAGATTTAAAAGATATCCAAATAGACAGATGAAAGAACACAGACACTGATGACAGCACATTAACACAAAACATACTAACACATTCACACCTACTGTGTGGTCATATGTGTAAAAACTAGAAACATAAATACACACATACACACAGGGACGCACAAAACACTGGTGTACTTAGAACATATAGAATGATAAAAATGAATTGAAATGGCCAAATTAGAAGATATAAAACACGATACCAAAATAAATACTCAAGAGAATAAAAAGTACAAAGTATGAATGACCATCTCGACTAGTTAAAAGCTAGAGCAAAGAAATATGTTTTCAGTAAAGTTTTAAAGGCTTGGACAGACTGGGAACTTCTAATATGTAGCGGCAGCCCATTCCACAGTTTCGGGGCCATCACTGAGAAGGCTCTATCGCCTCGAGAAACACATCTGGTTTGAGGAACCTCTAAAAGCAACTGAGAAGAGGACCTCAGAGATCTAGTGGGAGCATGCCTGATCAAAAGCTCAGCCATATATGGCAGAGCTAAACCATTCAGAGCCTTATAAGCAAGTAATAAAATTTCAAACTGGACCCTAAAGCTGACGGGAAGCCAGTGAAGCTCAGCGAGGACGGGCGTGATGTGGTCAGAAAGCCTCTTCCCAGTCAACAAACGGGCAGCTGCATTCTGAGCAAGCTGGAGACGGTGGAGGGATGATTTGCTGATGCCATAATAAAGTGAATTGCAATAATCAAGACGAGACATAATAAGCAAATGAACCACCTTCTCAAAGTCATGTTTGGGCAGATAAGGTTTGACCTTCCCGAGGACTCGTAGGTGGAAGAAGACACTCTTGACCACTGAGCTAACTTGTTTATCAAGCTTCAAGGAATTGTCTATGATTACCCCCAGGCTTTTAACAAAGGGACGAGAAAAAGAGGCCACAGATCCCAACATACTAGCTGCATCATTAGGCAGCTTATCACCAAAAATTATTATTTCAGTTTTTTGTTCATTTAGATGGAGGAAGTTGATTGCCATCCAGGCTTTGAGGTCCTGAAGACAATCAAGCAACCCAGACACAAAACCATCTGTTGATTTAAGGGGAACATAAATTTGCAGGTCATCTGCATAGCAATGGTAGGAGATCTTGTGTTTTCTAAACATGGTCCAGGCCAGTGTCTTGAGCTCCACCTCCTGGCCAGTGGTAAGCCATTCCTTAGCTGTAGCCATTCCTTAGCTGTAGCGATCTGAAAAAGGTTGTTCATGCCTTAATTAACCCTGTGAACACACCAAGCGCGGTTTGGGTGTCAGGTTTACATGCAAAGTCAATGGCCAACACGTGTCGGGGAGGCGTCGAAAACCCTGCAGCGTGTTATGCGCGTCACGGGCGGCAGACGCCAGAGTTGGAAAATCTGAACTTTGCCATCTTGACGCAGGGCATTAATCAATCAGTGCAACTCAATGTCATGACACAGACACACATTTTCTGACAGGATGGGAAACACCCAGAAGAACCAGGTGCATCTCCTCTCTCTCTGAAGACAGAGGAGGATAAACTGTGATCTGTGTCCGGTCCCGGTGTCTGAACGGCAGTTTGATGACCTGCTGTGCTGATGGGATGTAATAGGCTTATATTGATGCCCCGCATCGGGACAGTGGGACGTTAAACTGGGCTGGATCAGGCGGCTGAAAGCGCCGCTCGCCAGCGCGCAGGTCTTGGAGTAAACGGTGAAACTCATCAACTCATCACACTCAGAACATAAAGCTGAGCTGCTCTCTCTACTGCATCTGCCATGGTGCAGACAGACCGGTGACAGGAAAAAGGGCAGCTCCTCCCGAGGCGCGTCGAGGGCGCCTTGGCTGGGCATCTCTCAGGGGTGTCAAGATGCTGGAAATCAAGCGTCTGACTTTTTAGTGACCAAGCGTCCAACTTTGGGCGTCAGCCGCGTTTTTGACGCCAAAATCACATTTGGTGAGTACGCAGGGTAACTCTAGATTGGACTACAACAATGTACTGTATTTTGGTCTTTTTCTTAAAAATGTCTGTCACGTCTTCAGGTGGTTCAAAATGCTGCCGCTCGCCTCCTTGCAGGAACTCCTAAGTGCAACCACATCACACCAGTTCTGATCTCCCTGCACTGGCTCCCAGTCATGTTCAAAATTTGCTATATGCACAACCACTACTTAGATAGCTCCTTTTTTCCTGTCTTTCATTACTGAACAAACTGTGTAAAGCTATAACAGCTGGATACACTTATCTTGACAAATAACACATCACAAGCACCTTGTTTTAATATGTCCAAACCAATCTGTAGCTGAAAGCAGAAGAATGTCATGATCAACTTGTTGGTACAAGAAAAAAATTATAGTCTATTGATGCAATTTCTCTTTGCGTCTCTGACTGTAGGGATAAAACTTGACACTTTTGTCTCCTGTTGCACCCTGCAATGACTATCCTGCATTACCATGCATGTTTTTGCCCAACAAATGATGACCAGATGGAACGTAAGTGCAAACAAAGCTGGTTTTGGAACAACCATTTCTTTTGCAGATATTTAAAAAATTAAGTGAAAAGTTTCCGGGCGTTTGGATGCAGCTGAGTATTGAAACCATGTGGAGATTAGTGTATATCTCAACGCACAGCTGGGCAGAACCTCTGGCATTGCTTTAGACTACCAAGTGCACCTCAGAGTTTTCACTGAGTCCTTGTAAACATTGCCCAAGGTTGAATTCCTCTGTACACGTGCTATAGTTGCTTTTTGAATGGGTCTTTTGCCTTATATTTAGTTGCCTTGACCTGCAGTAAAAGATAAAGTTTCTTTATGATACTTTAAATTTAAAGGTTTATCAAATGAATGAAAAAAGATTCCTAGAGGAAAGAAACCTTTATTTCCCCCTTTTGTCAGGCCGAGCATTATCATGTAAAATGAAGATATAAACAAGCATTCAATAACGGTGTGTTCAGACCAAACGCAATTTGGGCGTCAAAATCGCGCCTGACCCCCAAAGTTGGACGCTGGGTCACTAAACAGTCAGACGCTTAATTTCTAGCGTCTTGATGCCCCTGACGCACAGCGAGGGATGTCCAGCCAAGCCGCGCTCGACGTGCCTCGGGAGGAGCCCCTCCTTTTCTTTCTCCCGTCACTGGTCTGTCTGCACCATGACAGATGCAGGAGAGAGAGCGACTCGGCTTTATATGATAAATAAAGCAGGGAACGTCGTTGTCGGGCGTCTCTGCTCCGTGTCTGGTTCACCAGATGATTCCAGGTGTTCTGAGTGTGATGAGTTTCACCGTCTACTCCAGGAGCTGCTGAAGAGGAGCGCTTTCAGCCGTCTGATCCGGCCCAGTTTACCAATCCACTGTCCTGATGCGTGGCAGTATTATCAGCCCAGTAAATCCCATCAGGACAGCAGGTCATCAAACCGCTGTTCAGAAACCGGGACCGGACACAGATCACAGTTTATCCTCCTCTGTCTTCAGAGAAAGAGGAGATTCCCCTGGTTCTTTTGGGTGTTTCCCCTCCTGTCAGAAAATGTGTGTCTGTGTCATGATTCACTCTGATTGGTCGACGCCCTGCATCAAGACGCCAAAGTTCAGATTTTACAACTCCGACGTCTGCCGCCTGTGACGCTCGTAACGCGCGTCAAACGCTCAAAATCTCAAAACTCACTGCGTGAAAGGGGCAGCAGGGTTTTTGACGCCTCGCTGACGCATGTCGGCCATTGACTTTGCATGTAAACCTGACGCCCTTGACGCCCAAATTGCGCTCGGTCTTAACACACCATCAAATAGAATGAATAAATTCAGAATACTGTATCAAGAGAGGCCTTTATAAAGATCGCCCTTGGCAAAGAAAATCTGTTACAGATTTTCTTAATTGCTACAACACTAAATCCTATTCTCAAAACTAATTTTTCAGAAGCCTAAACCAAGGTATCAAATCAGTCCCCTTGTGATCAAAACCTAAAGCACGTTTCACATCACTAGACACTGTTTGCAAACACATTTGCATTGTGATGCACTTGCTGTGAAAAATGGTGAACACATGCTGCACACTTTGATCACAACTAAGACACAGGTGTCTACAGGTAAACACAGTGACTCAAAATTGATTTCACATTTGGCTGATGATGATGGAACCAGCATAAACCAGTTGAGGAAGCTGTGGGAGGTCAAGATTTTGCAATGGATAGAGGAAATCAGAGAGGAAGAGTACGCACAAGAGGTGGTCGCAGAGGTGGTCGATGATGGGGATGTAAGGGGGCAAAATCAGGTCCAACGCAGAGCCTTCATTTCAGATGAAATCTGTGCAACTGTAATTGACCATGTTACAGTATTACCTCCACCAAGGAAGTTATGTTTTTGGTAGAGTTGGTTTGTTTATCTGTCTGTCAGCAACTTAAAGGAAAAGTTCTGGATGGATTGACCTGAAATTTTCACCAGTCATAAGTCTCAGCCCAAGGACGAACCTGTTACATTTTGGTGGTGATCTGGATCACCTTCTGGATCCAGGAATTTTTTGAAGGATTCTTTATCATTGCGAGAGCTGCTTGGCGGAGGTCTGTGCTCTCTAAGTGCTTTTTTAGTGCTTTATGAGTTCTCTGTGTGGTGACATGATGCATTTGGCCTGATGTAAATTACAGTAAAAAAACAAACATTTTGACAACATGATGTTTTGAGAACTCTGTTTTCCTTTTTGTTTCCTGATTGCTCTGTAGTGTTCTACATTTTGCTGTGCTTGGGGCATGATTTGACAATAGTGTTGCTTTTTGAGGCCAGGTGATGCTGTTTTGAGTCAATAACTTCCTTTTGCAGCAGAGGTTTTGGGAAAGTAGTTTGAGTTATGGGATTAGTGCTTGAAGTTGTGAAAAAGGGGGGACATTTCAAAAATAGTGTTTTAGCAATTGAGAAAGTAAACACAACAAAGCAGCCAGATCATCACTCTGCTTGCTACAATGCTGGACAGGACAAGGAAAGTAAGTAAGAAACAAAGAAACAAAATTACGAAACTTGAATTTAATTGAATTCTGCCTTACTCCCCCCCAAAGCACCTTCAATCTGCCATAGGGTGAAAAAATAAAATCTGAACCGATAAAAGTAATTTTATCAAGGAAAGAAACACTGTAAATAAGTGCCTCAGTTTTTTTCATGAGTGGGTGGGTGTGTAGGCTTAACAGAGACATCCACTCATGAAATGAACTGAGACAGTTCCAGTGCTGTGGAAAACATCTTGTCTTGTTCCACTCCCTAAAAACCACAACCACCTGAACCAGATGACCACAGACCAGTTGCCCTGATATCTCACATCATGAAAGTCCTGGAGAGATTCTTACTGGCTCACCTCAACAAGCAAGTTAACACCCTTCAGGACCCACTACAGTTTGCATATCGTAATGGGCTTGGGGTTGAAGACGCCATCATCTTCCTGCTTCAGAGAGCCCACTCTCATCTGGAGCAGTCAGGCAGCACTTTGAGGGTCATGTTCTTTGGTTTCTCAAGTGCCTTCAATACTCCCCGATCCATTACTTCCAGGTGGATCCCTCCACAACCACCTGAATTTATGACAAACAAACAGACCACAGTTTGTGAGACTGAAAGGTTGTGTGTCTGAGATGGTGGTCAGCAGCACTGGAGCACCACAAGGAACTGTACTCTCACCATTCCTCTTCACACTGTACACCTCAGACTTCCAGTACAACTCTGAGTCCTGTCATCTGCAGAAATACTCTGATGACTCTGCAGTTGTGGGGTGTATCAGTGATGGACAAGAAGCTGAGTACAGGGAACTAGTCAATCAGTTTGTGAAATGGTGTGGAAACAATCACCTCATCTTAAATACCAGCAAGACTAAAGAGATGATTGTTGACTTCAGGAGGAGCAAGAATAAGCAGCATAGTCCTGTCTACATCCTGGAAGAGGAGGTGGAGGTGGTGGAGAACTACAAATACCTTGGAGTTCAGCAGGACAACAGACTCGACTGGAAATGCAACACTGACTACATCTACAAAAAGCTCAGAGCAGACTCTACTTCTTAAGGAAGCTGAGATCATTCAACGTCTGCACCAAGATGTTGCAGATCTTCTACAAGTCTGTTGTGGAAAGTGCAATTAGCTTTGCAGCATCTGCTGGGGCAGCAGCACCAGAACCAGAGACTTGAAGAAACTAAACAAGCTGATCAAGAAAGCTGGTTCTGTGCTGGGGAGAACTCTAGAGTCGCTGGAGATGATCGTTCAGAAAAGAATGCTGCACAAGCTGATGAAGATGATGGAAGATTCTTCCCACTCTCTCCACAACATGGTGAAGAATCAACAGAGTGTGTTCAGTGGGAGGCTGCGTCAGGTTCGCTGTAGGACGGAGAGATACAGAAATTCATTCCTACCAGCAGCCATTATTCTGAAGAACAAGACTGACTGACTGACTTATTATTATTGTTGCATTATTATTTCATATATGTTATATTATTCAAAAAATGAATAAATATTTTTTTCTTAAAAAGTGCGAGCTTATTACAATATTGAATTTCCCTTCTGCGATAAAAAAAAGCTCTTTCATTTCATTTCATTTTATTTCATTTCATTTTCATACACACACACAAGCTCAAGTTAACTGTTGCAAACTGCAAAAAAGAGCAATGTGTTTTGTGTCATTTACATGTTTAATAAATGTTCTAAGGCCATTTCTATTCTTTTAGAGAGGTTTCATAAAATCAGTTGATTACTGAATGCTCAATTGAAAGGAAAGTTATGTGGGCTATAAAAGAAGGAATGACAATCAGGGAGGACAGAGAAAAGAGATGCAGATTGTTTTGATGATTCTGCACATACAACCTCATTAATTATCCTGACAAAAAATTGGGGGATATTTAACATGAAGCATGACTTAATTTTCAGTTAAAATGCACATGGTTGAAGGTTAATACAACAGAGCAAGTCATTTTAAATTAAATCCATGGTCATATACAGAACCATGGCTTTTGAAGTTATACATGGAAATATTTAAACATTTAAACATCACAATAATTTATCATTTTTCTGAAGGCAGAATTAAAGAATAGCTGCTTTTTCACTTCAGCAAAACAGAGCAAGTTTTCACCAGTGTCGTGTGTTTTCTAAAATGCTGCACCATGACTTTTGCATTGTAAATTGAGGGTCATTTGAGAGTGAATAGATGTGTAAGTGCAGCTGTCTGCAAAGACCTTTTTATACCATTTTGTTTTGATTAATGACCCATGTCCCCATTCAATAATCACACATGATATCCTGTAATGGTCTTTGTATTTAAAGGAGTGATGACATAGCAGTAAAAACTAGTTTATGTTGTTGGCATTACTGCATATGTAAATACTCCAAAGAAAAAAACGGCATTTTTTACAGCGGAGTATTGTTTTGAAACGCCAGACCTCACTTCCTCAGTAATACAGTTGGGTCCGGTGATGATATGGAGCTTTACCCGGAGACCACGTTCACTTCATTTTGATTGGCTACACCTTATTTGGCAATAAACTTATTTGGAGAATCTAGGTCAAGTTGCGGTTGGAGTTTGCTAAAGGCTAACTGCTAGCAACATGGGCACTTTAGACAGTGTGAGCTACGTTTATCAGACAAGACAGCATTTAGAAAATAAATAAACTTACAGGTAATGACAAGGTTGTGGTCGCCTCCCTCAGTGTTGCTGCAGAAGTTTTCTTTTAAATCCATTTGTTTGAAAATCCAGACCTGACTGCACAGAAGTTACTACTAGCTCCATACACGAAGCTGAATCAGACAGGGAGGGGAGGGGGGAGCGGACGGTGCATAAACCGTTTGGAGAGAGAGAGGGGGGCGCTGTTTACTTGATAGTGTGCTCTTATTGGAGCAATTAAATTACGTAGAATGATAGAACTACGTAGAATGATAGCCTGCTGTCTGATTCAACTGTTTCTGAGCAGAGAGACAAAGCTGACAGACCATAAACAGGAACTTTGATTCTCACTCTGGACATTCACATGGCCTCATCAGTGCACAACAGATCATATTATACACCCAAAACCCCAGAAAAGTGAAATTTGATGTCATGGCACCTTTAAATTTAGTGCCTGCACCTCGGGGTTATAAACAACCAACATCAGTTGTGATGGCTATTTAGATTTGAACCAAAGCTATAGGGATGAATCATTGCGCAATCTATTTATTTTACATGATCTCTCACTGGAAGAAATTCTGTAGTTTGAAAAATATATGGTATACTATGTTCTTTAAAAAAAGAAAAAGAAAAAAAATTACAAACTGTTTTGATGATGTATGATCTTTTTTGTCCCATTTCATGAAAGCTGGACCAACATGCTGATCCTCATTAACTGAAGATACTCATATAAAACTTTATTTTAACAATTACTTTCAGGGATGTTCAAAATTGGTTTTTATACTGATATCCAATATCTGATATTGTCCAACACTTAATTTCCAATATCATATATCAACGGATGTCAATATAAGCAGACATCTATGATGTTGTATCTCTCATATTTTGAGAAATACAACTATATTCTGCTCTGAGAGCAAGGATCCCAAAATAGCCTTAAAGGCCCACAATGGAACTTTTAGCAGTTTTCTCAGCGCCCCCTATCAATGGCTAAACTAGCATTCATCTTGCATCCTACCTGTGAGCTCACTCCAGCCTGTAAAAGACAGTCTTATCTTGACTCTTGTTCTGTCCCTTCCTCTGTTTTTTTTCCTCTCTTCCTCAGGGGCAGAGCTAGACATTGTCATCATCAGGGGCTTAGCACACAAAAAGATTTATCATTAGAAGGGTGATCTAGTACACCAAAAAAATATTAAATAACTTAATCTAATGGTGTGGTACCAAAAATTATTCAGTATTCGCCTTTATCTATCAAACGTTTAACATGTCCTGCCCATGTTCTTTAATAATCATAATACTACATTATGTTTTCATTTTAATGTATTAATGGATAACCATTAAAGTTAAAACTCAGTCTTGGTGTCACACATTTTACTCAAAGAACAATACCAATACATGGCTCAGGACCAAACAAGGACTCACTGAGCAGAATTCATGGAACCAGTTTGAACCAGGACTCATTCAGGACAGAATTTACAAAACCAGGTATAGGCTAAACCAGGACTAAACCAGGACTCAGTCAGGGATATATTCATAAATCTAGGCTAAACAAAAGTATAAAGAAAAACTGTTTTAAAAAATTCTACTTCACCCAAAGTAAATGTGTCCTAAAATATAATCCCATCTTCTTCTTCTTTTTTTTTGTTTTAACCTGGTTCTTGTTCCACCTCTGTGTTGTTCTCATTCTTGCTGTCATCTTTCCCTCTTTGTACTAACACACAAAGATCAACAAGAGCCACAAAAAATATTATTGTAAAAATTGACACACCAATATATTCCATGCAATTATAAGGTTATTTGTACCTTTGTTTTGGAGTTAAAACAGGTAAAAGGAATCTGCATTAAGTGTTGGGCTGAAACCACAATATCACCAGGTAAGATGTTTTTGTTATTTCTATATAGCATTTAAACATGACGACATCATTGAACCTCAACTTCAAAAGAAAGTACACAAACTAGGGTAAGTGTGTTCTAAAATGCTCATGCTGGCATTTTTCTTTCTTTTTGTCCTTCTTTCATACATCAAGCGGAGCAAATTATAGTTATCCAAAGATTTATGACATATATCATTATAAAATTGTCTTGTTTTCTCTCACCTGAGCTGTTCTCTTTTTTTGAAAAAGGACCTGATGTCCACGGTTGGCAAATCACTAAAAATAGTATAGCCTACTATATGTTTATATATTCAAAAGTTAGTATAAATTTATTGGGCTTAGCCCATTACTGTACTTGTTTCATAAACCAATGCTAAACACAGCATATTACTATTTTAATAATTACGTTCACTCATCTTGTTGAAACGATCGCATCTGTGCTCACTGCCTAACAACATAATGACATCTGACTGTTACAAAAGTTACAAGGGAAAAGTAATGGACACACCATCGTCATTCATGACAGGTTTGTTTACATATAATGCATGACCACTACCTACCAGATGAACGTTAGATTAACATCCTCTGATGCTCTGAATCAATGAGCTTGTGGGAGCTGCTGCAAGCTGCGCTGCGCACCGGCGAGCTCTTGTGAGGTGAAGTGCCTATACAGTACACAGTGCGCGTGGCACACGAACGCCACAGGTTTGGGCCAGACCAAGTTTAGAGAGGGGGGAGCCGAGTAACGACATGCAGTGTCCCCTTTTATTAGGTTTTGCATATATTGTAGTTGATGAGAAATTATCAAATCTAAAATAATAAAAAAAATAGAAAAAGAAACCAAGAAAGATCCGGGGCTTTTAAAGAATCATTCCAGGCTGAAGCCCCCTAAGCTGCCCCTCCCCCACTCCGCCAATGCCTCCGGTAATGTTTTCTTGTGTTTCTTTTTCCGAAAAAGACATGATACGCATTCAAAACGCTCAGATATGAACACCCGCTGTGTTCATACCTGGTTCATATCCGTTTGCTAGTAAGTGACGCGGTGAAAAACCAATAGTTCCCTGCAATGTCACAGCCCTATCCTGGATACAAAACTTGCATACTGCAGTTTCTGAGTCTCGGAACGCCTTTAGGCAGTGAAAATGTGCATAATAAATGTTGGTGTGCCATCAAAACTAGTCAGAAACACATATTTTTAGGGTCTAAAAGTTACGTTGTGTGTCTTTGACTCAGCCAAACAAGTTCATTTTGGACATCTGGCTCTTTATATCAAAGCAGGTATTAGCCAACATGTGGCTAATTATAATGTTTCTGACCACTTGGTAACTTAAGCAACAAATTAAAGCCAGGTATATTATAAGTGGCTTTCAAGCAAGCTAGTCTATAGCAGCAGCAGCTGCACCATAGTCACATGACTCTGAAAGGAATGCTAAGACGTTAGTCCAGAATAACAGGGACTTTTCTACATGCTGGACTGGTGCTAATGGAACATGATTACTAACAAAATCTTGCGAGATCTCATCGTGTATAATAAAAATATCAGTCCGAACATTTTATCACATTTTAATGCCGAAATCAGCCAATGATATTGGCAGACCGATAACATCGGACATCTCTTATTACTTTTCATTAGTAGAAAAGGTCAATTGTTACAAAAAGGTCAAAAAGGTCATTTATTACTCTTAGCAACAATGCTACTTCATCATCAGTCTAAACGGAAAAAAAAAAACAAAAAAAAAAAAAACTTTCTTTGTGCAGCCATTACTTTGCCAGTCTGAGTAGAAAGTGAAATGAACTTCCTGTTTATGTGCTGATGTCAGACACATGCGTCTGCCCATGTCCATGATGTGGTGCATGCTCAGTAAGTGCAATTGGGCAGTCATTATTTTGTTTACGTCGAGCCTTAAACGATTCATAAACGACTGGGTGGATGCAGATAAGACAGGGGTTTAAACGGGGTTAAACACCATATAACATTAACCCTTTAGTGTAGACGTGGCATCAGTGTCTTGTCCAAGGACACTTGGACATGAAGCCTGGGGAAGACTGGAATCCATCTGCGACCCTTGATTTGACAGATAACTAGTTGTCTTATTTGGAATGAGAAATTAGTTAACATTATTATCGGGAATTTTAATCTTTCTTGTAAGTTGCTTTTCAGCTTAGCTTTATGCAACAAATAATGCTTTAAGAGGAAACTACTGAATATTTTGATAAATTTTATGGGAGTTTCTCTGTGGGGTCCCCAGTGGTCATAGTTGGCAGACCTGATAAATAATTTGCATCGTTTTAGTGTTTAGGTGGAACATAACTATTAGACTTTTTTTTTTATTCATGGAAAAAAAAAAAACCTTTTGTGGCATGACGGAGTTCTCTGGTTCCTCAATGTCAGCCTGAGTTTATCGTTTCTTACAATCCAAACACTGGTTTAGTTAATGTTTAATTAAGACATCTCCTGCTGGATCTGCAATTCAGAGCCTCCAAGTTACACAGAAAACATGGATTTGTTTGATTATGCATACAGTCAATGTAAGCTCTGCATAATTGCACTTTCATCTGAATACAGTTAAATCCCCTCGTTTGTTGCCATTGTCCAATGTAACCTCCTGCTGCTTCATGTTGTTGATTTGCCTCTGCATGATTTCAGTATGCTTACTGCTTACTGGCTTCTGTGCAACTGATGTAACCAGCGATTCTTTTCCCTTGTTGGTGACTGATAGAAACTTGAAGCTTGTGGTAGACAAAGTTACTGTACATGGCATCAAGGATGGCTTGATTACGAATGTAGAATGTGAATTGAGGCATTGTTTAGATAGAGGGTCTTGGTCAAAAATCAGCACTCATTCTTTCATTTTTGCTTGCCTTGAACAACAAAAAAGGAGTTTTCAATGGATTTTTCTATTCATGTGTTTGCTTTGACAAAAAGAATAAGTCTGCTTTGGCTGGAGAGATTACAAATATTATCCAATATATTTCTTAAAATCCCTGACTGAGTAGGTTTTCATCAACCCCCTGTTTTTCTATTCAGTAGATGAACAGGACAGCCATAGATTAAGAAAAAGAGTGGCTGTCTATAGAAGGTTGCTGCTTTTATTCCTAACTTCCTTCAATCTTTGAATTTGTTGGAAAGACACCAAGACCCACGTACAAGTGCCTTTAGATTTTTTAAAAAGTCTGTTACAGTATATGATTACAAATACAATCTAAAATTCAAGTATGCACAGACTTAAGCTCCTTAAAATACACTCAAAGTTATGACCGCTATCTGAAACAGTATTTTTTGTTGTTGTTGTTGTTTCTTTGAGTTTTATCTAAATTATTGGTACCAAAGGGCGATTAATTTATTCATGATTTACCAACTGTTTGGTAGGTTAGATGTCAGCTGTTGTACAGCTTGTAAAGTACAGTATAATAAACTATGCAAAAAAAAAAAGAAAAAAAAAAGTAATATTCTAGTGCCAGTATTGTGTGATTGGCAGTCCAACGTTCAAGACAGCAGTATCGCATCCTTACACTGCTTTTGTCTTAATTTTGTGTAAGACCTGTCTTGTTTTCTGGTTTTATTTTGTTGGTTTATCTCCTTCTGTATTCTGTCCAGTTACTTCTTGTTCCAACACACCTGAGCTGTGTCCAAATGTGTACGCTATTCCCTACACAGGGCCCTTCATGGGGATTAAGCCCTTTTGTAGGGGTGTCCGAATGTCCAAGAAAAAAGTAGTACACCCAAAATTACCCACAATGCATCTCGAAAACTAGTGAGCTTCAATGGTTCCTAGATGGATCAATATAGACCAGAAAGCATTGCGGTCAGGAGCGCTGAATGGCTTGAGGTGCTGGACACATCGAGTGGCGAAAAAAAGAGAGAAAAAACAACAAAAAAGGAATTAAACAAAGTATAAGTAAATAAAATATTATCACATAAAATTATGGATTTGATTGGAAATTACATCTTTTTTGTGCGTTGTGGGTGCCACCGTGGTTGCCACAGTGACAACTGGTAATCACATGATCTGCGGCAAGGAAAAAGTGGTCAGCTTTGTGTCCAAATTATGAGCAGAATGAATTCACTACATACAGATGTGGGCATGAAAAAGTTCCCTTTCTGCTGACTACCAGCCACTTACCAGCCACTTGTCTGCTAATTCAGTCGCACAGAGAAACACCTGTGTGCCCAGGGGAAATGATTTCAGAACATAAATGAATGCCTGGAACAAGGATGTTTCCACACCCCAAGTTTGGACACCGTGCGTGATGAAGTATTTGCGGAACAAATCGTTCAGCCAGTGATAGTGCAGTAATAGTGCACTATTACTGCAGCACTTCTGGCAGAAAAAGACGGAACTTTTTCATGCCTGCATCAGTAGTCTGCTGTACAGAAAAAAAAAGATATACTTTATTAACCCCAATTAGAGAGCCAATTATTTCATTTCATTTATTTCATTTATATAGCACATATTTCTACATCCAGCTGGATGCCCAAAGTGCTTTACAGAGCAGGACATCAAAAAACATGGCTAAACATGGCTAAAAACATAAACATAAAACTTAAAAAGAGAAGAATTAATAAGACAATAATAAGAGAGAAAAAAGAATAAGAAGGAAAAGCCTGCGCCAAAAGATGGGATCTTTAGGAAATTCATTCTCTGCATTTATCCCATCTCAGGTTGAACCTGAGAGCAGTGGGCTGCTATTTAACGCAGCCTGGGGAGCAGTTGGTGCGGGCTAAAGACCTTGCTTAAGGGTCCACAGTGGTTTATCTGAGCGCCATGTCAAGGACTCGAACCTGGGTCTGCCATTGCAAAGCCTGAGACATTACCACTATACTACCCACTCCCCCAAATAAATTATGATTTATTATGATGATTGATGAGATGATGATTATTTATTATGATTTATTATATTTTGATGTCTGGATGGTTCTATTTTATAATTCTTCTCTTTGTGCGCATGTATTTGGATTGCATTGACGGGTTTGCAATGAAAAGTTCATCAATCATAATAAATCATAGTGCAGCCCTATGTAGTGAATGAAGGGTGAGGGCGTGGGGTCGACATACGGACACAGCCCTGGTTTCAGTGGGCTCTAAGCACTACTTCACCGGCCGTGGAGCTCTTCTCACGGTGTCTCCTGACGACAGTGAGGGGGAAGAGCAGGAATCTGAGGACGATGCCACGGAGAAGGATGTTGCCGCTCCAGCGCTCACCACCTCCACTCAGCCGACCAGACCTGCTCAGCTTCCACTGCAGGCTCACCGCCTGAGCGGGACGAAAGGAGAAACCTCTCTCTCGCCGACAGCTCGATGGTGTGAGGCACCGCTTCTGTCAGACTCGAGTCCCCTAAGTCATGTCTACTGCGGTGGAGTGTGTTGGGCTTCACCTGCCCCCCTCCCACTGCCTCCGAAGCCCATGAGTTGTCTCCCAGCGCTTCCCGACACCTAGCAGTACATGAAGCCATCATGGCTGGAGCCGCTGAAGACCATTACTACAGACACCGGGGTGACATCTTTCCTGCGTGTGCAGGGCTCGAAGACGCTTTGGCTGCACTCCTCATCCCGCTATCAGCTGGTTGATCAGGATCCAAAAAACCACTGCCACTACTGTTTTAATAAAACATGTTACTCCACTATACAGGCAATGGTTTCCCCTCCCACTTCAACAATGCTTCCAGTTAGCCGTGCGGCCCCGACCGATGTAGCTTACACTACACCGTCATACCAGCCGCCGGCGGCTTGTACACCATTACGCCGCAGTGGGCCCGGCATTCAGGGCACCTCCGCTACAGTTTCACAAGCACAACCACAAAACACACCCTCTGCTGTCTCCACACTGGAACAACAGAGTACCGTTGTCATCCGGAAAGGAGCCACCATCACCCTTCTTAATGAGTGTTAAAACCGGCGGCGATGCATAAGGAAATATCGCTCCCCACTGGTTGTAACGACCCTACTGCTAGCCCTGCACGTTGCTAGTTGACACCGTGTTTGTTCCATGGCTGGCCCAGCTCAACGTGCCGACCGCCTGGCAAGCGATGGCTGTCACCGCTGAGACGGCAAACCATTCCTCGCTTACGTCAGCACGACAGGGTGAGCGATGAGAGGGCTGTAGCACCTCAGCTGATATCTCGCTCTGTTTAACCTCCTGCACTACAGTGAAGTGGTAGGGTTAACTCTAGCTGTATGTCGGGAAAACAGCAGTAGGACGATCAGTATGTGCTCCACATGTTTACCAGCCACAAATTCCGCAGCTGGATCTACAGTAGCTTCGTTGCCATGGCTGTGAGATGCCGAGCAGCGGCAATGCGTTCACGAGACACCACGCCGGCTCGGACAACAGAGATGCGTTCACGAATGGCCCATAGAGCTCGAATAACCAGCCAGGTGCATTCAGGGACGACTCAGCCCTTTCACAAAGGCTGGATTTACACTGTCAGGTCTTTATGCCCAGATCGGATTTGATGCCTAAATCCGATTTTTTAAATGTGTGGTTACACATATTTTATAATGTGACCCATATCGGATTTCTCGCGATTACACCATCCTGTCATTTGAAACACCACACATGCGTACCTAGTGTTTACTAAACTGAAGCTCTTGCATACAAACAGAAAAGAGGATATACCAGACAGATACAATGTAAAAAAATACAATAAAATAAGCCACAAGATTTAGATATAATAACAGTAGGCTTTAATCGTCTCCTGTTGCGTTTTAAATTATGCCAAGAGCGAGCGCACTTGTGATTTCTTTAATTGTGTTCTGATTAATTTCCAAAATAAAGTTTTAGCATCTGAAATCAGATTTTTAAACATTTCTGATGGAGCTTGTTAATCGGGATGATGCAGCTTCATTCTGAACCAACATTTCACTGAACCTGAACGACCCGCGGCATCTGGAGATAAAAGAGTTTTGTGTGACGTGCGTAATGCGTAAATGCGCTTCCCTGTACAACATGAAGGACACATGTTTTGGCTGGAATTGGTCAGTGACTCCAGGTGTCACCTGCAGCGCTGTGCAAATGATGCCAGCGCGCGCGAAGACGCACGGCTCTGTGGAGACTTCATTCCGGTGACAGACTGTGTTTCTGCTTCCAGTCAGTGATCCTGAGATTCAGACATGAATCTAACACGTTTCAGACCAGACCAGTTACATTAATACGTGGAGGCAGATTATATTTCCCATTTCATTTTAGTAACGGATTATGAGGTTGGTTTGCGAGGTTGTGGAGTCCGTCTCCTGTAAAAGCACCTAAAAAATCTGAATGCCGGGGGGAGGGAGGTTTTCAAAGAATGGTGGGATGTTTTTTTTGTTTTTGTTTTGTTTTTTAATTTAAATTTAAATACGTCATTCATAGAATGGAAAAAAAAAGTCAGAATGATGAGACGTTTGCCATTTTGACTGTTGGGGATGTTGGAGTGGAGGAATGTGGGAATGGTGATCGCCTCCAGACACCTTTCCTCCTCATCTCTCTTTCTCTGTCGGGCCTCCATTCTCGCATTTAACTACTGCTCACATCTTAATAGTGCGCCAAAATAAGCTAAACTGTCGCAGATTTAATGACATGTGGAACGCAATGTCTAAGAAGATCCGATCTGCCTGCTTACACTGCATTGTCACAGATCTGATTGATATCCGATTTATTTCCACATATGAATGAGGCCTGAATCTGATCTCAACAGATCCGAATGCATGCGTCTTTTTCCTGTTTACATGGTCAAAAAGCAGATCGGATCTGAGTCACATAAGAGCAAAAAATTGGAATTGGGTCACATTTCACTGACAGTGTAAATCCAGCCAAAGAGCCCCCCATGGGCAAAACTTCTGTTTATGGCAGGTTTGGCGCCGGAGAGGGCCGAAATTGTGTACCACAACTTTCTAAAAGCAGCACCTCAGCTACCTGCACACCCTCTCACTTGTTTTTACGAAGTGTGGCAGAGCAGCTGCAAACTGACAGCAGTCAGGTAAGGAAAAATGAATGAAACTTAGACAGAGATGGATATTTGGATGGATGTTTTTGAAGTCCGACGAAACATCATATAAGTAGGTACAGTCTGGCTATATTTCCACCAATTTATCCTCTAAAATGTAATGGACCACGTCGCCGTGAGCTGCCGTCTTGAAATTATGTGATCTGCAGACTCGTTTTGATTGGTCACTATAACTTCTGCTGTCAGCAGATAGCTTAAGTTAAGCACACACGGTGAGTTTTTCGCCTCGCGAGGCAAAAAATATCAAGCCTGGTTGATTTTCACCTCAAGGCCTCGTGAGGCAGAAAACGCACCAAAAATCAGGCGCTCACGGCGAGCTATCTGCTAAGCAAATGGCCTCGAATGAGTTTTAGCTTAGCAGAAAGGTCTCGTGTGCGGCAGGCATTATTCTTATAATAAGCAAACGAGGTGTGATAGCTGATCTCCTTTTCTGCTTGTTATTGAACACACAGGTTACTCACACAGTCTCTGTTTACTTCCGTCTCTACGGGGCTTCCCTATCAACCTTTTTAACTGTGGCATGCTGGGTAGAGTAGTTCTTATGTTACGAAATTCATAAAGGGTTCATACTGAGGGTTAAATTCTGCATGAGACTTAGGTTAAATTCCAATTCCTGTCTTAACCCTCAATCTCAAAAATGCTCACTCCCGCGAAGTCCAAGTGCTGTCCTGATTCTCAGAACATTAAAGGTAGAGTCCGAAGTCCCTCCAGCGTTTCGGTTTGCAAACAACAGTATTCAAACTTAGCACTCCTCCCTCTCAGGCTAATGGCCGCCTCGTTCTAGCTAGCCTATTCAACTTCAAGCTTCTCCTTCAGAGCTCAGAAGCAGGTACAAGCTAAACTATGACTAACCCTGGTTTTCCAAACTGCATTAACTGAAGCTCTTACCTTTTCTTTGGTGCATACACAGTGTTTTCTTTCTTTTTTTTTTTTTCTTTCAAGAGTTCGAGTGCCTGGCGTCTGCTCCAATCATGAGCTTATTTCCAAACAGCGTCATGCTCTTAGTTCTGTAATTGGCTGCCGATATAAACAGAAATCTCCACCCAGAAACGTCCCGATCAGACCAAAACAATACAAAAGAGCGAATTACAGGCAGGGGGAGAGAGAGTTGCGTTAAAGCACACCACGGCACCGGAGTAGAGGCCCAAAGGCGGGGTTTGAGACGGATTTCACTTGCTCAAGTCTAATGTTTATTTTTTACAGGGGGAACTTTGGACTATATCTTTAAGTTAAGGGCCAAGTTTGAGGGCTGAATTGCCCTCAATATTGAGATTCTCTGACACCACCCTTGTGAGTGAGGGCTACCCAGAATGCAAGCGGCAAAGAAGGCGAGCTACAAATCCTAAGTATTTTCTTTGTTAATTGAGATATAAATATTATGAAAACCATTGTATTTTCTTAGTTTAGGCCCATGTTATGGATTAGTTACCTCATTGTTGCATAATATTAATTTTTATTTTACGATCTTTTGGCAATAGCAGTCGGTGCGGTCAAACCATATTGCTATCATTTAAGTAAGTTAAGTAAACGTTACAAAATGGTAATTTTTCTCTGTTCTAATGACGTTGTTTTATCAAGATAACAGCCTGTATAACGTGCTTGTGCTGATAATAGTATAAGATGACCAGGCTAATGTCATATCCCGTAGCCACAATTATCTAACGATAGTTCTGTTTCGTTCCACTGCCAGCGTGGATATGTCTCCTAGGTTGCGTCCTAACGACAACAAAGTCAATCAGATGACATGTGGGCCAGCTGACTGGCAGCCATCTAGGAATTCACAGAAACACAGTTACCTACGTAATTTTCGTTATAGCTGGTGTTTACCTTTCAGTAAGCCATGGTATGTGGTGACAGCTGAATATGTCCATGGTGGCTGCAGTTGTGGCTTAAGATTAAACAGACAGGGTTAACAGTGCAGACAAATGTAAATAAAGTATCTTCTTCTTCTTCTCCTCAATTGACAGACCGAATGCTTCTTTGGCGTAATGCTGCCCCCCACAGTTTGAAGACGTATCTGCATTTAAGGGGTGTCCCATTTCTAAATGACAAAATAGCCCTTAACTCTTGGTTTTGAGGGCTACTAAGATTGAGGGTTGAGCTTGAGGGTTAAGATTGAGGGTTAAGATAGGAATTGGAATTGGCCCTTACTCTCACCACTAAAGGACAACAGTAATGATGTAAAGCATATTTCCTCCGGGAGATAAGTGTCATTTGGAGGTGAAGATCTTGATGAGCTAAATAGCTCCATGATACCAGGTACTCAGTTGGAGGGAAGACTCCAAAACAGCAATGGCTAGCTTGCATCTTGACTAAAGCTGCCACTTTGAGCAAATTCAGAAATCAATATGTTGCCAGATATATGATAAAAGAGATGCTACCAACAACCGCAGAACTGGCAACGTTCTGTATGATGAAAAAACCTCCATAACTTGAGATTTATGCATTAAACTTCCCTTGTTTTTTTTTTTTTTATCTGTAACATAACTGTAAAGCAACATCTGCTAATTTTCCTTCTGCTTGACGTAATTTTCTTTTTTCATGAAGCACTAAAATCATTTCGTAGAATTTTATGTGTACAGTGAAGTAAATGATAAAGTCTACTCAGAGAGTACTGTAAAAAAGTGAATGTATAAGTCTGAACTTTGGGAAGTCCTTCACAGTGAGAAGGAAAAAAAGGAGCCAAAAATAGAATAATAAAGTATGAAAAGAAAAGAAAGGACATTTAAACACTCCAAGGGACAGCACAGTATTCATTTGTGCAAACTAATGTGATGCTGCACACAGACGTACACCTGTGAGTTAATATGACTGCCCTAGGCAGCACAAGAGCAGCATGTTGGAAAAATGAGTAAATTATGAATGCAGGAAGGTACAAATGGAGCATGTGGTGCAGTCAGAGTTAATGGAGCCTGTACAATTTGCTAAATTCTTGCCTGTGGAATTCTTAATTATGGCCACAAACACAGAGACGAGTCCATTAATGCCAAGTTGATACTTAAATCCTCAGGAAGAATCTCCAGATGTCTCTCAGTGCTGGTGAACTTTCCAAAGTATTCTTCTGATTCAATGAAAAATGTATGTAGGGCAGAGAAATTGGGGCTCACATATATAAGGCTAACATCATTCAACATTTATCATTTTACATATACATACAGTATGTCCTTATTAGCCTGTATTCTTATTCTGCATTTTTTGCGTAACTACAACGATTGTGTGTGCAAAAGTTTTGGAGTAAAGTTGTTTGACATGGAAGTTAATGGGCTTTGTGCACAGCTCTACTGCTTCCTGAACTTAAGCCAGGTCTGTTTTTCTCCTGTCTTCCATTACTGAACAAACTGATCAATCCAGGTGTGTCTGGCCATTGTCCTCATGATTACTGAGGTCAGGCACACCTGGATTAATCAAATTGTCCAAACATGAAAGACAGGAAACAAAAAAGATGGCTTAAAGGTAGAGTCCAGAAGTTGCTCCCTGAAAATAAACATTAGACTTGTGCAAGTGAAATCTGTCTCAATCTGCACTTTTGGGCCTCTACTCTCGTGCGGTGGTCAGTTTGTTTGCAACTCCCTCTCCTCCTGTCTATAATTTGCCTTTTCCCTTTGCTATGGTGCATTCTGGACGTTTCTGGGCAGAGATTTTTGTATATGTCGCCAGCAAAAGACAAAGCTAAGGGCATGACGCCGTGTGGGAATAAGCTCATGATTGGAGCAAATGCCAGTCACTCGAACGAGAAAAGGTGCACGTTGGAAAACCAGGGTTAATATTGGTTTGACTTTTACCTGCTTCCGCACTTTGAAGGAGATGCTTGAAGCTGAATAGGTTGAAGGGTGAGGCAGCCATTAGTCCGATGGGAGGAGCGCTCAGTTGAAATAGTTGTTTTCAAACAGAAATGGTCCCAGCCAGCATTTCCATGTGAGGCCCATATTGGCCCACATGAAGGGCCCATACCTCCGTGTGCAATAGCAGATTCTAATTGTCCAACAACTATTGAGTAGAAATTTGACATTGCGATGTTAGCTGATGGCCAACATCACCAATTTCCCATTTACTAATGGCTAAAAATCATCATTGAATCATCATTCATGAATCATGAATGGAGAGCAGGATTGATTTTCTAAGAATCTTGATTTTGTAAACAAGATGAGTAAGAGAGTTGTTGTTTTTTTTCACAGGCAATTTGTTCCCAGCTTGAGAGGTAAAGAACAAGAACACAGGCAGACCAAAATACCCAGGACTCCCATTGTGTCAAAAGTCTAAAGTTCTACTTCACGATGTTGCAGAATCCATCATGTCTCTACATAAATTTGGCTGACTGTGTGTCAACAGGAGAAAACGTTGTAAACCAGAAGGTGACTGGAACTAGTCATAAACCTGCCAGCTGCACAGTGTTTCTCAGTAAACCAGTTCACAATCAAACCAGTTTGGATCTGTCAGCTATAGCCTACTGTTTGTCTGATACTCCAGTAGCAGCCCACCAGTGCTTGGCAGCCCAGTCACTGACCTCCTTCGAGTCCAGTATGTGGCTTTATTGTTCCAGTTTTTGGCTTAAAAAATGTGTTTCTTGACAGTAAATGTGAACTGTATGGGATAGTTACTTAAAGCCCTCTGCAATGGCATTGACCTTAGCCATGTCTCCCTAACACTCTTTAGAAAAGATGATTTTAAACACACAATTACTCCTACCGCTGAGTTACGGTGGCACCATTGGGTGTACATCAGTGTTTCTCAGTCCTGGTCTTTGGGGACCATTGCCTGCATGTTTTAGTTCTAACCAACCCCAGCACACACGATGCAAATTAATTGAACTGCTTGTCAAGTTCTTTGCAAGCCTACTGATGAGCCATTCATCTGAGTAAGGTGTGTTTAAGTGGGGGAGGAAAAAAATTGGAAATTAAAATAAAATCTTTTTTTCAGAAGTGACGACAATACTATTACAACAGATGAAACACTAATATGAGGTTTAGACGTGACTTTATTAAGTAGAGAGACAGCTCCGGCATCAGCTGTAGTTCCACCCACGGCAGAGATGGAGCTCGTGCTTCATGCTGACTGTCTCAAACAGGCCTGGCGTGTCTGAAGAATGGCGTCCATCTCACGGAAGTTATCTAGCTCATGGGGATTCGCCATCCTAATATATGTTATACCTCCATAACGAGTGTGGGCCTTCACTGCCTTACATGGAAACTTGGAAGAGCCACTCGCGGAGATCGCGCCGCATCTTTGTTTTCGTCTGAAGTCGCATTGCCGCCATCTTTGTTTTGTTGAGACGCATCGGTACGCATATTTGCGTCGACGATTTTGCGTCGACGTAATCGGTTACGTCGACGAATTGTCCCAGCCCTAATGGACACCAATAAAACATGCAGGACAATTGTCCCTGCCCAGCAAGCAAGTCCATGTGGGGCCCATAAGGGTTCAATTTTGACTGCATATGAGGGATCCAAGTGGGTTTATCCACGGTTTCCATGGTAGCCCCACCTGTGTTTGCCCATATAGCCTGTAAGTGTCTGAATGGGCATGGGCTTGAACTGGGTAAATTTCCAGATCTCATAGTTTAAATTACATGGGCCCCATATGTGAAAACCCACATCGGCAAACACAGGTGAACGAACCCACTTGGGTCCCTCACATGCAGCCAAAATTGAACCCTAATGGGCCCCAGACGGATGTACTGGCTGGGTGAAAGCCAGTATTGAGAAACACTGGTGTACATGAAGCCAGTTCCAGTTATCAGATAAGTTATGAATTAGTATTTTTTATGTGAGGGTATAAATTTGCCATTAGCCTGATTATTGTGTGGTGTAACAGTGAGATTAGCAGGGTGAATGATGGAGGAGGATTAGGCTCAAAGAACTTTGCTTCTTTTCCTTCTTTATAAGTGTCATGTCATATAATGACTTTGATTTAATTAGAAGTGACTGATAATGTGATGAGGAGGAGTGAATGTGCAACAAAGATTAGAAAGGTTACATAAAGTGGCTCCCACAGAGTTTTAGCTGTATATTACCATAAACCTAATAGCTAAAAAACTTGTTTATTTTTTTCCATCCACACGCACTTTCCTTAGTGGGAACACAAAGTTTTTAAAGGTGCCATGACATCAAATTTCACTTTTCTGGGGTTTTGGGGGTCTAATATGATCTGTTGTGCACTGATGAGGCCATGTGAATGTCAGAGTGAGAATCAAAGTTCCTGTTTATGGTCTGTCAGCTTTGACTCTCTGCTCAGAAACAGTTGAATCAGACAGCAGCTTATCATTCTACGTAGTTCTATCATTCTACGTAATTTAATTGGTCCAATAAGAGCACACTATCAAGTAAACAGCGCCCCTCCCCCTCCTAACGGTCTATGCACCGTCCGCTCCCCCCTCCCCTCCCTGTCTGATTCAGCTGCGTGTATGGAGCTAGTAATAACTTCTGTGCAGTCAGGTCTGGGTTTTCAAACAAATGGATTTAAAAGAAAACTTCTGCAGCATCACTGAGGGAGGGGGCCACAACCTTGTCATTACCTGTAAGTTTATTTATTTTCTAAATGCTGTCTTTTCTGATAAACGTAGCTCAGTGTCTGAAGTGCCCATGTTGCTAGCGGTTAGCCTTTAGCAAACTCCGACCGAAGCTTGACCTAGATTCTCCAAATAAGGTCAAAGCCAAATAAGGTGTAGCCAATCAAAATAAAGTGAACGTGGTCTCCGGGTAAAGCTCCATATCATCACCAGACCCAACTGTATTACTGAGGAAGTGAGGTCTGGCGTTTCAAAACAATACTCCGCTGTAAAAAATGCCGTTTTTTTCTTTGGAGTATTTACATATGCAGTAATGCCAACAACATAAACTAGTTTTTAACTGCTATGTCATCACTCCTTTAATAAACACAAACATGTGTTACTTACTCATTAAAGATGCATCACCATTTTGCCAATTATGCACAACTGCTGATTACACATTGTAAGAATTGTCATTTTCTTCATATCTCCCTTTTTCGAACAATTTAAATCATAAACATAAGATGCTAACGTTTGCTTGGCATTCATTTTTCTTCTGAGCTCTGTCATATCCCTCATAAGTACCTCACTATCATTAAGTGCCATTTGTTATGAAGCAAGTGCACAGGTAATTGCAAAATGATGATCACGTTGTTTTCCCCCTGCATCCAGCTCAACATCATAAGTCTTCTTCTTCCCCTGAGAAAGCAAAGCTACCAGAAGATGGATGGCAGGGAAGATGGAGGAGATGAAAAAGTGGATGGGCTCAGGAGGGATCTGCTAACTGTCCTGCTGTCTCTCCTCATGCAGCTCGTATAGCTCCGTGGTTAAGAGCTGTATCTACAATGAGCCAATTAAAAGGAACACTGGCATCAGTCTGTAGTAGCCATTGTCATGGACAGATGAAGCTGAATAAACCACATCATGAAATTTGATTCTGTTGGCCTCCTGTGTCATAAAGTTAGCCAACCTTGCTTGGAGATGCCGCATAACTGGTTGCTCAGCACAGCTACACCACTCATAGCATCGTGTGCTTTTTTTTTTTTTTTGCATAGTTTTCATAATGCACTTCCATCGTTTTTTATATCCCTCTGTACAATGAGGCAATTGATTTTATTGTCCCGCCATCATTAAAAAGAAAAAAGAAAAAAAAAACCCACTCAGATGAGCAAAGAGGACCCAATTAATAAAATCTCCATATGGACATGTTTTGTCTTAAAGGGCCCTTGTCATGCTTTTGTGAAGGTTTCTAATTTAATTTCTAGGCCTTACGCGAATGGACTTAATACACCTATGGACTCAAAAAATCATAATCTTGGCTGAAATTCTCCATTTTATTTCCAGTCTCTTTAAAGATGCTTTTATAAAAAAGTCCAGGCTTTTCTGAATAGTCAACTGGCTCCGTGAAGATGGGATAAAACTACTACATGTACGGTATCAGCCGGGTTTAGGTTCTACTGTAGCACAGAAGCCAAAATTAAAATGTAACTTTGGAACCAAACTGGGTCCAACCAGTTTAGATTCACGGGTGCCGGGGGACGTGGACGGAGGGGAGGCTCGAGCTGTTAGGAAGGTCTGACCGAAGAGGGGGGTCAGCCAGCACTGATGAGTAAGGCCGCCTCTCGGGAGCGGCGGAGGCTATAACTGAAACTGGCTGGCTTTACGCAGGGCTCCGAGGTCATAACCACCAAAGACGCCAGCGCGCGGGGGTCGGGATATCCAAACCTGGAGAGACGGGACCAAAGAAACGAAAGACCTAACCCGAAGAGGCATGTAAACGTAGTCATGGTATAGAAGCTTATGATGTCAGCATTACAATTGTTCCGGCTGTGGATCCCCGTCAATAAAACGGTTTACATTTAAGCCTTCTGGTCTTCAATTGCTCTGTGGCCGGGGTACACAGGGACCCTTTTTGTTCTTTCTGGGCTGATAAAAAAAAGACAAAATCATGTCATGTGCCTCTCATACATATTTCTGATTCACAACTCCTGTCAGCATTATACCCTATGCTTTTACCACAACCATGAAGCATGTTATTTAAATAAAAATAATAAATGTGCCAAATCTTTTAATGCATAAAAATGTCACATGAAAAGTGATTAAGGTGACATGCTTTCAAAAAGTCAGAAGATCATGTTCCATTTGCTCTTTGGCACACGCAAAGTGATTTATTAACCCTGAAATGGATTCCGGCGCTGGCCTTTTTCTTGTATATTAGTCCATCTAAAAAAGCAGGTGCAAACTGGCTCTGCGCACAAAAGACATCAGCTTCTGAGAGGGACAATGCTGGACATGCACAACTCTGATTCAAAATATTTTTGAATGAGCAGTGAGGGCACCTTGTTTAGTTCTCATAGTAGATTTCAATAAAAATAAACAAAGCAAACACCACTATTTAACACAGGTGCAAAATATTCTGGATAAATGAAGCAGGGAATTTGCACCCACTGTATGATGACAACTAAAGCTTCAATTATATAGGGGCATTTCCAACATGTTTGCACCCGCTGTCATTAGCACTTTTAATGTTACTAAATCACCCGCAAACCATGGTTCAGCCCCTGGTGCATAATTCTGGATTGCAAGTAATTTTATTCAAATTACTACACGCAAATTTAGATCTTAGTAGATTCGGCCCTAAATGTAGCTGTGTAGAAGCCTTCATGCTCTACTCTATCTCAGGTTTTAGTGAATCATAATCCAGCTGCACCAACTTTGGCACTAACTAGCAGATGTTTTTGAGTGTAAATGTAATATAGCACAAGCTCTATTTTTACAATAGAGAATTTCGTGTACTCGTGTGAACACCGTTGCACAGCCTTTGGTGGTGCACCGGTCCCCCTCCCAGGCTTCCAGTTTCTCAGCCCATCTCCAAATTGCTTAAACAACCATCCAACCGTCAAATGATGGCTGTGATGATCCATGAATGCAACAAATACAGCTGAGAAGTTGCAACTGCCACTGCTGATCCCCTACAGTGTTTATTATGAGTCATTTTATTGTTGCCGTAGCTCAAGCTTTGTGTTTGTTGGCTTAACACAACCTAAAACATCACTGAGATAACAGGTACTATACAGCAGCGATGAAACAGGAGCATCCTCGATGCCTCTTTTACACATCATGCACTGACAATCCAAAACAACTTACACTTGTCATTAAATGTACGAAGAGGTGTGAAGAATAAACTTATAGGCCAACAGCAACTTTTGGCGCTGTAGTGAGGACCAGACAGACAGACAGACCAACAGAAAGTTAGAAATCAATTGTTCAAATGAGCCAGTTAACATTGGGCCTGGCGTAACAGTTCATCACAACAACTTTGCATTAAAAGAAGAACATACACACCATACTGAAACTTTTAACAGTGTGCCTTAAACATGAACATCTACTCAGGAAGTGCATTTTGTTTTTTACGGCTACTAGTAGTTTATGCTATTTTAGCTCCTTCGATAACAAACATACAGTGTATGTATGTATATATATATATATATATATATATATATATATATATATACACATTATATTGCCAAAAGTATTTGCTCACCCATCCCATTATCGGAATCAGGTGTTCCAATCACCTCCGTGGCCACAGGTATATAAAATGAAGCACTTCGGCATGCAGACTGTTTTTACAAACATTTGTGAAAGAATGGGTCGCTCTCAGGAGCTCAGTGAAGTCTGGCATGGAACTGTGATAGGATGTCACCTGTGCAACAAACCCAGCCGTGAAATTTCCTTGCTCCTAAATATTCCACAGTCAACTGTCAGCTATATTATCAAAAAAATGAAAGTGTTTGGGAATGACAGCAACTCAGCCATGAAGTGGTAGATCATGTAAACTGACGGAGCAAGGTCAGCGGATGCTAAAGTGCATAGTGCTAAAAGGTGGCCAACTTTCTGTAGAGTCAATCTCGACAGAAATCATGTGGCCCTCAGATCAGCTCAAGAACAGAGTGCAGAGAGCTTCATAAAATGGGTTTGCAGTTGCATCCAAGCCATACATCACCAAGTGCAATAAAAATCATGGATGCAGTGGTGTAAAGCACACCGCCACTGGACTTTAGAGTGGAGGCGTTCCCTGGAGTGATGAATCATGCTTCTCCATCTGGCAATCTGATGGAGGAGTCTGGGTTTGGTGGTTGCCAGGAGAACGATACTTGTATGACTGCATTGTGCCAAGTGTAAAGTTTGATGGAGGATTGTGTGGGGTGTTTTTCAGGAGCTGGGCTTGGTCCCCTAGTTCCAGTGAAAGAAACTCTGAATGCTTCAGCATACCAAGACATTTTGGACAATTCCATGCTCCCAACTAGGTGGGAACAGTTTGGAGCTGCCCCTTCCTCTTCCAACATGACTGGGCACCAGTGTATGAAGCAGATCCATAAAGACATGGATAGCAGAGTCTGGTGTGGATGGACGAGTTGCCTGCACAGAGTCCTGACCTCAAACCGATAGAACACCTTTGGGATGAATTGTGGAGACTGAGAGCCAGGCCTTATCATCCAACATTAGTGTGTGACCTCACAAATGCGCTTCTGAAAGAATGGTGAAAAACGCCCATGAACACATTCCTTGATAAACCTTGTGGACAGCCTTCCCAGAAGAGTTGAAGCTGTTCTAGCTGCAAAGGGTGGATCAATGTCATGTTGAACCCTATGGATTAGGAATGGGATGTCACTTAAGCCCATATATACATGAAGAGCAACCATTTTTAACAATATATCAGGAACGCACAGATTTGTCTGCACTGAACATGGGAAAATAGTTTGCTCCTTTTTTTGCCTTAAATTGTCCATCTATAAGTAAATATGTAAACTTTGTTAAAATGACTGATTATGGCAAAATGTTATTTTACCTCTGATTTAAGTGATTTTTTGTTTTTGTAAAGTGTTTTTGTTTCTGTATTTGGTTTTTTGTAGTTTTTGTGTTGTTCTTTGTAATGATGGGGGGGGGGAAAAGGGGGGTGATTTTAATATTGATTGGGCAACATATCAGAAGGGTTATGTTTTTTTTTTAGGGAGTGGGTGGAGTTCCAGCCAGGGCCTTGTTATGGGGAGAAATGGGAGTTGATTTTTTTTTATAAAGAAATATTGATTAGTAGGTAGGGGGGAGAATTGTTGTTGTGTTGAACTTGGTACTGATTTAGTTTGGATTAACGACCCCACATTTAACACTGAGCATCTCCAAATTCAGTATTGATGACATACTCCAGATTGTACTCATTTAACCAGTGGTTATTTATTTAGAATGAACTCACAACTATTTAAGCTATTCATGAAAAGGTTGTGTGTTCAACATAATTTAAACCAAAAAAAGAAAAAAAGTTTCTTTCTGACACTGAAAATAGGATTTGCCATTTGTACAGGCCAGAAAAATATGACCAGTCCAACAGAGTAACCACAGGAAGAGGAGAAATAAGTCTTATATTGATGCTCCACTTCATATCCCAGAGGACATAAACGATCCACTGCTAACCTACCATGTCCATTTTATAACAAGTAAGAGCTCCTTTGGTGCAATCTGGGAAACCAATACATTTTCTGCTTAGCAATTTCTGTGGTAAAATCTCGATAACCACAGGTGACTCACATTTTAAGGTGTGTATGCATTAAGGCTTAGAACTCTCCTGTTAACTCATCAACTGCTTAAAAAGGTCCAGTTAAACATTATGCATCCTTTCCATTAGTTTGATCTAATGATGACTCTGACTGACTTGCTCATAAACAATTTAATGTTGAAATACTTTGTATAAAACTAAATAAAGTTAGCATGTGCATCAGCACCAGGTAGATTGTGTTAACCCAGTTTATGGACTCAGAAATCTATAAAAAGATTCATAATGTTCAAGGCTTTCGTTGAACTTGCAGAGCAACTATGGTGGAGCATATGAAAGTGAAATATGTTTTTTCATAATGTTGTGGGACAAAGGAAGACCAAAATGCAGGCTCACAGTCAGGGTGCAGCCAGATAAGAGAAAATGATAAGCTACTTTAAGCAAACTAAGAAGCACTGCAATCACAGAAAAGCCTGGAATCTGAACTTAAAAATCCTCTGCTGTGGGGCTTTGATAACAAAGCACCACAACAATTGTTGATGAGGATCTGAGACTGAACAACTGGGAAATATTTATACTGATGGAGTTGATGATTAACAAAAGCCAAGTGGTGGCAGTTTGTTAAATAAATCCAGGTGTGGATGGTGAGCAGAAAACCTGAGAAACAGGAAACAAACTGAGGTAATAAAATACAGGGCAAGACACAGAAATGTAATAAAAAATTTAAGATGGGATTAATGACTATTTGAAAGAGCCATTCGAATGACTGGCTTGTTGTATTCATTATGTTTTGTTTTAGAATTCAATCAACAATAACTGATTTTTATCAAGTACTGTAAATAATCACTGGTAGCAATTTATAGAATAAGATTTGGACTGGAATAATTCAAAACTATATAGTAGATACAAATATTCTGAATTATTTGTAATGATTTAATTTGGCTTGTGTTTTCATTGTAACCATTTCATAGGGTGGCTCCATATCCCTGTACTTTGACAGTGAGATCACTGTTATGGATTTTCCCCACCAAAAACTTTGTGGCACAACAAAAACTAAGTTGGCTACAGTTAAAGCCATAGTTAGTAATCCTGTTCAGAAAAACTGTTAAACTGGGTAAAATGGTCCTTCCATCCCGACAGTAGTCAACACATCATGTATTCATAACAAGGAAGGAAAAAAGTACATGATGTGTTGACTACTGTCGGGATGGAGGACTGACTTTGAGAGCTGCAAGCCTGTAAAACCTCAGACCAACCTCTGCCATCCACGAAAGGCAGGAATTGGTCATTCGCACTGTATAGAAAGAACCAATCTATATGTCTTGTCTCTGTTCCTCCTCTCTCTCCCTTCCCATGTACCGCTCTGTGCACCGTTCACTGTAAAAATATGGCTAACAGACTGCTTACTGCCGCTGTGCCCAAAACCCCCAAACCAAAAAAAAAAAAAAAAAAAAGAACCCAAAAAAGTTTTCTTTGCCAACCTGCTTCAGTGCGCACGTTCCTGCGCTCTTGAGGCGTGGTTTTGGGTGGTGTTTTTTTTTTTTTTTATTAAAAAACGTTTTTTCTCAAATGGTTTTTCCAAGATTGCCAACTGTGACTTTAACTGCCATGCAAAATGACTTTACTCCAAAACAACATTTTGGTAATGAAAAAACTCACATTGAACAGCATTAAGCAACACGTTCTCACTCCCAGTGCGTCAACAGCCTGACGAATGGTCACTGTCCCTTGGCGTCACACCCTGACTCATTAGGTACCGTTTTTCGTCATTTTCCGACGAGGTGGGTAACCCCATAGACTTGCATGGAACTCCCACAACGTCTGATAGGGACCCATAGGAAGCATGGGCAACAACACAGTCTTCGTTGTCATGGTAACGTGACGTTTACTTCGTCAAGACCCTTCCCCATTAGCCCCATGGAAAAAAGAAAAAAAAATATTCATAGTCCAAGTCCGTTCTCTGCCCTGGATTTCCACACATGCTGGTTATGGATTTAAATGCATTTTTTCGTGTAATGAGTTTTAAAAACTATCGCGCACTTGTTAAGTTAAACGCCTTAATAAAAACAGAAGGAGGAAAACTACAGTCGCATGCGTGACGTCACACACTGGTTTCCCGTTTCTCTCGCCAAGTCAGCAATCTATCGGCATAATTAAAAGATCCGACATGCCTGACTGATAAAGGTTTTCACCTCTTTTGATGCTTCTTTCCTGCTCTTCACAAAAGGCAGTGAATTTTCGGAGTGAAATCGCCTTCCTGCTGGTGACGTATGTCGCTCTGAATGATGACAGCGATAATCCACCAAGCGGCTTCCAGCAAATCCTGAAATAGTCATAGTTCTACGCGGCATTTTATTTTTGTTAAGCGTGGAAATTTTGCATTTAAGTCCACAACTAACACACCTAGAATCCAGTACAAAAAACGACTTTGACCAGAGGGTAATTATTTTATCTCCATTGATACCCATTCATATTTTTTTGTCGATGGGGCGGAAGTAGATGGGCGTGACTTCCGCTCCTCATAGCTTCTTTAATGGGTTTATATTAAACGAACGAATTATATTATTATTTAACACAGACAAACCAGGAGAGACATTTGTTGCAATAAGTGAATGGTAATTACTATTATTATTATTTTAAGAACGACTGGATTGGAAAGACTGCATAAGAGTTGGAGACGTTGCTCTGACCGGAAGCGTCGTGACGTTGCCTTTCCGCTCCAAAATACTGTGAAGGTAGGTTGTATGACTACGTCTGATGCATGTTTTATTTATTTATTATTTAACATGATAAATTACCTGCATGGTTTAAATGTTATGATGAGGATCAAATTCCCACCAGTGATTCACCATCGGTCAGCACAAATAAAAAAAAGAGAGTCTTAAATTTAACCTTGCTGGCTGAAGTACACCATTCAACAGGGTTGAGCATTCGCAGATGTCTTAATTAAGACTTCAAACATATGTGGGTAAATTGATGGTTTCAGCTCCTTTAGATGTCGATATTACAATTGTTACTTTGGATCACTTATAACATGAAATGTTAGTGGTGGTTAACTGGTCGGGACACACTGCATGCGGAAGCGCCAAGAGCGCGCCAAATTTTCTTGTTGATACCGCTCATTTTTCTGTTCACATCGGACGTGCACAGATGACAGGCAGTCCTGCTTCCCAGCTTTAATTCTGATAAGTCCACGATGGATACATCTCCTGTTCTGCTTTCATATTCTTTGTCTTTGAACGATTTGTTCAGCGCCCATAAGAAGACTGTTTAATACGTTTCCTGTAGTATAATGTTATACAGTAAAAAGTCCGCCAGAACGATTAAAACCACCAAAATAATACAAAACGCTCCCTATTTCTGGTCTTCTTCAAAATAAAAGTATGGATAAACGGATTCAACAACACTGGAGGAACTGATTAATCCAGGTCTGTCTGACATCACTAAATGGTTAGACACACCTGGATTAATCAGCTTATACAGCAGGGATGGGCAACTCTGGTCCTCGAGGGCCGGCATCCTACAGATATTAGGAGTTTTCCTGTGGTAA
>JALJCO010001306.1:0-11127 GCA_023101725.1 Atherinomorus stipes
CTGTTATGTTTTTTGTTTTGTCTGGGTGTCTTGGACGGGTTGTACTGAAACATGAATTTCCCCCTCGGGGATCAATAAAGTATCTTTGATTTGATAAATATCTATCAGAAATTACTGTAATTTTTGAAGATCCACAAATTCATTTCTATTGTTAGATTTTAAAATAAAAGAGAAAAACCTGCCTTTGCTGCTCTGGGAAGCAGACGGCTTGTCTGGGCTGATTATGGTGGTGGACGAAGAAAACTGTCTGATGTATGAATGAAACATGAAACTCACCAATCATCGTCTGTGAGCTGCTGGGACCGCCAGTGACCTCCGACCTGGACACCGGGATGGATGAGGACGGTACGTAAGAGGGGAAAGCTGTAAACTACGGAGCAGAAGCTTCTCCTGAAGCTAAAACAGCCGGGAAGCAGCAGGAAAACTGGCTGTGAGGTGAAGCCGGTGTCTCTGCTTCATCACAGCTGGAAACCTGCAGCTGCTCATCATCTTCCTCCAGTTTGTTGCTGTAACGACTGAACTCGTCCAGCAGGTGGAGTTGTTTCTCCGTCTGGATCAGAAAGCCGCTCATGACCCTCCGAGGCCTCCGTAGATTCAGGATCTGGAGGGATTCTTCCTCATTTTCATTCTCAGAGTTCAGTTAGATCATAAATACAGAAACATCCAGCTGTTTTATTTTCATTTCTTCTTTCAATCAGAGTAAAAACAAAGAAAAGCTGTGAAGTTTCTTCACACGAGGAGATTTCCAGGATTTAATCTGGTCAGAATAATCTCATCGGGATGTTTCCTGAACACACCTCTTCTTCCAGGTTTCACCAACATTCCCATTTTATTTAAAGAAGGTTCTTTTAGTCACATATAGAAACGTCACCACAAACATGGTAATGACATTTTACAGTTTATTTAACTGTGCTAAAATGGTAGAGTTAGCATAAATAATCTGTTAGCTAGATAGAACTGTACAATGTTTTTATATGAATCTGAAGTTTTTGCACAAAAATCTTTAAATATCTATAAACTACCAGCTGTTTGGTAATGACATAATAAAGATATCATGCAACTTGTCAGTATCAGGAAAAAACTTTTCCTGTAATGAAAATGTCCTTCTGTCCAGCATGTGCTGGAGTTGCAGCACAAACTGACACATTAAAGAATCAGATTTAAAATGAACTTTATTGATCTAAAAACGTTTAACGTAGCGGTAAGGACCGCAACATTAAGGGACAGATATATTTATTTAAAAGGTTAATAAATGGATTACACTTTTAGTCAAATATGATAAGAAATCACTAATTCTATTGGATTTTAATAAATTTATACAAAAAAACTGCAGAATTTGATCATTTTTAGTAGAAAGATGAAGCACTGCATATCTAAAACCTATTCTTGGGACAGATGGAAAACAGGAAGATATCACCATAAAAATACTTAGAAAATATTGAAAAGATGCTTTCATGAACGTGAAATTATAAACAGACATGAGAAAATTTTGTTTGGTTGTAAAAACATACATTTATATGTTTTCTTCAAATTCATCAAGGCCCGAAATCAAATAAACACCCAAATATGATTTTGTGTTTTGGTCAGAATATGTTTTTCCACATGTTTGTCAGAGAGAAAACTGGAGGATGAATGAGATGATTGTCATTAATAATGATGGTGTAACATTTCTGCTGCATTTATCTGGAAGCCAGACAAAGTCACGGACATCCAGCCGTGGAAACACGACCCTTTATTTCCACGCTTCACCTGAAAGCAGCTGAACATCAGGGAGGAAACACACCTGAAGGACCGGATGGGTTCTAACTTAGCCAACACGGTTCTGGGTCAGATTCCGGATGATGAAGGTGGTTCTGGTCCAGCAGTTTTAGAGGTAATAACATTTAGGTTAGAAGTGGCTTCCCTGTTTTCAGTGGAAAGAGGAAACATCTCTCTGAGACACTTCCAGCATCTGTTAGAGGATCATCTACATGTCAGAAAGACGAATCTGAAAGTCGTCTTTCACTGCAGCTTTACTGGGAAACTTGTGCTGATCTCATCCTGTCTTTGGATCAATTCCTCCGTTTTTCATCCATCAACATTTTCACCAAATATCATGGAATCATGTTCACGTTTTAAAGAGCAAAAATACAAAAGACACAAATTCAGTCGTGTTTCTTGCAGATCTGAAATCTCACATTTTCTTTATTGAGAATCTTTATTTCTGCTTATTTGGGAATGCTGTATTGTTTAATAAAAGCACAGATGTCCATGAACTCTGCTGATCCAGTACAGAGTTTTTTTTTTACTACTGCTGTGGATCCCGTAGAGCTTTTGTTGTAGATCACTCCACCACCAGAGTCGCCCTGAAACAGAGAGAAGTGTCAGGTATTTACATGAAGAGACTGAAATCATCAGGAGATGAAGAGTGAACATCAGGAGAACAACTCACATTACCAACGTCCTTCCCCGGTGCACTGGCACAGAAAACATTTTTAACGTCCACGCCAACGCACGTCGTACCAGTGAGGTTACAGTCAACAACGTTCAGGTCTACACACTGGAGGTCCTGCGATTTCGTGGACTCTGAAAAGAAGAAGAAAGAAATAGAAATAAGAACACGATTTATTTGTTTGGTTCTTTTGTTTTTCTTATTTCATTTAACCAGGAAAATGTCAGTGAGACTACGAGGATCTTTATTCGTGTTTCTTGTTATCATGATCTACAGGGTTAGACAATGAAACTGAAACAGCTGTCATTTTAGTGTGGGAGGTTTCATGGCTAAATTAGACCAGCCTGGTGGCAAATGTTCATTAATTAAACCAGTAAGAGCAGAGTGTGAAGAGTTCAATTAGCAGGTAAAAAGCACAGTTTTGCTCAAAACATTGCAATGCATACAACATTGTATCAGAGTTAAAAAGAGGACAAATTGTTGGTGCACGTCTTGCTGGCGCATCTGTGACCAAGACAGCAAGTCTTTGTGATGTATGAAGAGCCACAGTGACCAGGGTAATGTCAGCATACCACCAAGAAGGACGAACCACATCCAACAGGATTAACTGTGGACGCAAGAGGAAGCTGTCTGAACGGGATGTTCGGGTGCTAACCCGGATTGTATCCCAAAAACGTAAAACCACAGCGGCCCAAATCACGGCATTCGCTTGGCCCAGGACTTGTGCTAGATGGGCCAAGAACTACTGAACCATTCTGGAGGACCATGTGCATCCAAAGGTTCAAACATTGTATCCTGAAGGCTGTGCATGCTATCAGGATGACAATGCACAAATACACACAGACAGACTGGTGAAAGATTGGTTTGATGAACATGAAAGTGTAGTTGAACATCTCCCATGGCCTGCAAAGTCACCACATCTAAATATTATTGAGCCACTTTGGGGAGTTTTGGAGGAGCGAGTCAGGAAACGTTTTCCTCCACCACATCACGTAGTGACCTGGCCACTATCCTGCAAGAATTATGGCTTTGAATCCCTCTGACCACTGTTCAGTGACTTGTACATGTCATTTCCAAGACCAATTGTTGCTGTATTGGCCGCAAAAGGAGGCCCCCCATACTAATAAATGATTGTGGTCAGTGTGTTTCAGTGTCATTGTCTACCCCCTGCATTTCAGTCATTTCAGTGCATTTTAATAAAATCTGTTCAGAAGATGCTGAGCTGCAGCTCATGAAAACATGAACCATTAATTCAGATATCAGAGCTGTTACCACATTAAATACAAAGGGCAGACAATAACAACAAGAATCCATATGGAAAAGCGAAAGAAATGAAAATCTTACGTTTCAGACCGGTTTTAAAGTCTGGATTTGAATGGTGAAGCCCGCCACGTTCACTGGTTTACCTCTGTAACATACAGCATGTAATCTATCAGGACCTCATCATGGAGATAAAGATAAACTGGAGCAGATGCTGCTGACTGGTTTCCTTTCCAGTCCATCTTTTCTCCGTTTAAACACAACATGAGCAGTTTCTGTCACAACCTGAGATTTTACATCAGATTCTGTTTTTTCTGTCTCATTTCTGTCATATATATTATTATAAAAGATGAAGCTCTGAAAATGAGGAAGAGGAACTTACGTGGCAGGTTTATTCTTATCCTCACAGTCAACAGCAGTTGCAACATCTACAGGTGTAATGCCAGGTGACGTCTGCAGCTTCAGGAACATGATGTCAAAGTCTTTATAGACTTTGCGTTCACTTGCAATTTCATCAAAACAATTTTTCCAGTCCACACTTGTAAAAGCGTACCTGCAGGACAGAAGGGGACACACACCGCACACTAAATATTCTCCTCATAAATTCATCCAGACGAACATGAACAGACGAGCAGAGAAGATAGAAATCACCACAGAATGTAAATAACAGCAACTTTTCCACCACGTTTGTCATTGATGATGTAAACAACAACATCTCCGTATATCAGACAGATAACCATCCACATTCTGGAGGAAAATGGATTTTCTTACATTGTGGGTTCCTCACCAGTGAGCTGCAGTTATAACCCACTGGTTACTGATCAGAGATCCCTCCACACAGAAATGATTTTCCTTGAGAATCGACTGAAATCACTTGGACATGATATTTACGCTCATTTGGACCACAGGAATTGCACCTCCATGGAATCCTCTTCTGCAGGTCTACAGCTGAGCTTAGTGCAAGAAGAGCAAACTGGTCTCAGTGATCCAGGACAGACAGCAGGAGACAGAACAGGACTGGACTCTTGATGAGAGAAAATCTCCTCCATCAGTGTGGAGATGTGATCAGCTTAACCCTCAGCATGAAGCTGAAGAACAGCTGTACTCACCAACACACAGCAGCAGAAGAAGAAAGGTGAGAGCTTCCATCTCTGAGCCTCTGATGACTGCAGCAGCGTCTCAGCAGCTCTTTTAAATCTGCTCTCCATGACCTGATGACCTTCACAGCACCAAGCAGCTCCTGCTGGAGCTTCATCAGCACTTCTGTTATGCAAACTTTCTCTTATCTGCTTCTTTTCCATGTCTGACGATGAGGAGCAGCTTCCATACGGGATCATTTGCCTGAAAACGACTCTGAATCATGTTGGACGTCAGATTAACTGTTTAATGATTAACTTTGTTGGATTATTCCCATCATCCATCCATCCGTCGTCCCTCCGGCGTGTCCTGGGTCTTCCCCGAGGTCTCGTCCCGCATTGGACGGGATGCCTGAGCCTCCTCATCTGGCTCCCTCTCTATACGGAGGAGCATCGGCTCTCCTTTGAGGAAACTCATTTCAGCCGCTTGTACCCGCGATCTGGTTCTTTGGGTCATGACCCACAGCTCATGACCATAGGTGAGGGTTAGGGATGGGCGATATTTTATCGTGTGCGATATATCGTCAAAGAAATTCCCCACAATAACAATTTGAATTTATCGTTTTTATCGTGACATGACAATTTACCAGGTTGTGTTTTACTTTGTTTTTTTTAATAAACAAAGTTAGTTTTGCTGTTTGCATCGTTTGAATAAATGTGGCATTTAGTCTCTCATATTTCAGATTTGTTTGATTGGTGTCACTACAGTTTTGCAATACAGGTGCACTACTTGAACTTAATTGATATAGTGGCTTCTGGTATTTTGTAGGGCTTTCAAGACAGAATTTTGTGACAGATTTATAATACAAAATATTTTGCTGATAGCTTTTATCGTCATTTATTGTTACCGTGATAAATAAGAGAAATTATCGTGATACATGTTTTAGTCCATATCGCCCATCCCTAGTGAGGGTAGGAACGTAGATGGACGGTAAATCCAGAGCTTCTCCTTCTTCAGCTCCTTCTTCACCACGACGGACCGATGCAGAGTCTTCATCACTGCAGACGCTGCACCGATCCGTCTGTCCATCTCCCGTCCATCCTTCCCTCACTCCTGAACAAGACCTGAGATACTTTAACTCATCCACCTGGACCAGGACCTCACCCCGACCCAGAGAGGACACTCCCCCCTTTCCGGGCGAGGACCATGGTCTCGGATTTGGAGGTGCTGATCTTCATCCCGGCCGTTTCACACTCGGCTGCAAATCGCTCCAGCGAGAGCCGGAGATCACGGCCCAATGACGCCAACAGAACCACGTCATCTGCAAACAGCAGAGACCCGATCCTGAGGCCACCAAACCGGATCCCCTCAACACCTCAGCTGCACCTAGAAATCCTGTCCATAAAGGTTATGAACAGGATCGGGGACAAAGGGCAGCCTTGGCGGAGTCCAACTCTGGGAATGTGGACCAACCCAGCCAACATTGAATGTGGTGCCCATACGGGTTAAATTGTGGCTGTATATATGGGACCCAAGTGGGATTGTCCACAGTTTCCATGGTGGCCCCAACTGTGTTTTCCCATGTGGGCTTCCACATATGGAACCCATGTGACTTAAACTATGAGATCTGCAAATTTGCCCAGTTCAAGCCCATGCCTACAGGCTATATGGAAAAACACAGCTGGGACCACCATGGAAACCATGGAACAAACCCACTAGGGTCCCGTATATACAGCGAAAGTTTAACCCATATGGGCCCCACATGGAAATGCTGGCTGGGAAGCTCTGGCACCGGTCATAAAGGGACCAGACTGCCCGCACAAGGGGGTCCGGTACTCCGTACTCACGTCAAGCGCCTTCTCCAAGTCCACAAGCACATGTAGACTGGTTGGAGAACTCCCATGCCCCCCTCCAGGATCCTGAGGAGGGTGTAGAGCTGGTCCACTGTTCCAGGACCAAAACAACACTGCTCCTCCTCAATCCGGTTTCGACTATCAACGCCAGACTCCCTCCTCTCCAGGACCCCGAATAGACCTTACCAGGGAGGCTGAGGAGTGATCCCCTGCAGTTGGAGCTCACATCTCTGCGTTCGCCGGATTCACGTCGGTGTCCGCAGGGCGAGTCCACCGAGGCGTCCCCTTCTTGGCGGGGAGTTTGTTTCAGAAGGCCTGATAAAACATGAGTTGATGAGAATCCCCCGTGGGCATCTGTGGAAACCTGCTCGTAGCGCCAAATCGTTGTTGCAGGAAGATGAATCATTCTCAAACAGTACGGTCAAGTGAAAACCATGAAAGACCGCAGTCCAACAAGGTTCGGGAAAGAGAGACTCTGACTCGTGTCCGAGCAGATTGTTTTTAACAAAGATTAATCAGACTGTCTGTCCTCAGGAAAGTTCATTACAGTATCCAGGTCCCAAGTGAGACAGGATGTGCTCACTCAGTACCAAGGTTATTATATTTAACTAAAACTAACGAAAAAGCGAAAACTAAAATTGAAAAAACATTTCAGTTAACTGAAATAAAAGAAAAACGACAGTTTTTAACAAAATGATAACTAACTGAAACTGTATTATAACTTCTACAAAACTAACTAAAATTACTGCAGAAACATCCTTAGTTTTAGTCTTTGTAAATTAGCATAATACATCAGCCTTTTGGGTTTATTTGCAATCTATTTCTATTTAATCTTTTTACTTTGCTCTACTGGTTTTACGCCCAAGTCACTTTCTGATGATTTTAAATGTCACACCAGACAAACACCTATAATTAACTGGAAAAGAAACCCCCAAAACTAAAACTAACACTAAACTAATAAAAACTAGCAAATCTGCTCAAAAAAATAACTAAAACTAACTGAATTGAAAAACAAACTAAATAAAAACTGAAACTTATTAAAAATCCAAAACTATTATAACCTTGCTCAGTACATACAGATCCTAACCAGACTATCTCCACAGCTAGTCGTGCTGCCGTCATATGTACTCCTTTACATGTGACATACAGATTCTGAGTGCCTAACATGATATTTCAGGCCCCAGGAACCTCAACGAACATGACAGAGATGCAGTAGAACTGGGACACAAGTGAAATGGCATTAACACCCTCTGATCCCACTTTTTGAAGAGGGGGACCATCACCCCAGTCTGTCAGTCCAGAGGTGCTGCTTCCGATGTCCACGCGATGCTGCAGAGGCGTGACAAGACAGCCCCACGGCATCCAGAGCCTTAAGCCCCGTTTCCACCCGTGGGTCTGGGTCGGGCCAGGCCGGATCGGGTGGGTTTTGGTACGGATGTGTTGATTTCGCGCTGCGTCCCCACAGCAACCTGCACCCTTATTCTGGAGGCGCTGGACAGCGCTGCTACGTGATCGCGTGACATCATCGCCATGCAGCGCCGTTTAACCAAAACACCGGCGCCACACATGACAGAAACAAAAGGGGTCATCCCGGCTTTGTTTTTACGCTGGGTCACGCGGGAAGTGAGATTTTTCAACAAATCAATGTATTGCTTTGTGTTAGCTCCACCTCTTTGGTCCGGATCCGTTAGATCAGTACCCCTACCGAAGGGTGCCAAAATAGTAGTCCGGGTCGGGTCGGATATAAGGGTACCCGTCCCAGTTTTTATCTGTGGAGACGCAAAAAAACGTGGACCGATCCGGCCCGACCCGACCCAGACCCGCTGGTGGACACGGGGCTTTAGGGAACTCTGGGTGGGTCTCATCTACCCCCGGGGCCCGGCCACCAAGGAGCTTTTTATCCACCTCAGCCCTGGTGACAGAAGAGTCTCCAACCTCTCCTTCCTCATCAGAGGATGTCTTGGGATTGAGGAGTTCTTTGAAGTATTCCTTCCACCGACCCACAACATCCCAAGTCGAGGTCAGCACCCCACCATCCCCATCATAGACAGTGTGGATGGTGGGACGCTCCCCCTCCTTGATGGTGGACCAAATATCAGATCTGCTGAAAGTCCACCAGAAGTTCGTGAACTTCAGGCGCCGTATCGATGTTAAGAAACGGAGATGTTTCCTGCCTGCTGAAGTTCTTGTTACGCTTTATCGATCATTATTTCAGCCTCAGTTAAACTACTGTAAGATCATTTAGAGCAACACATATCCGAGCTGATGGAGGAAAATCATTTGAGCCATTTCTTGGGCTGCACTTGAAGCTCCTTCTGATCCACTTATTCATGGTGATGGCCTCCTGAAGATTACCGAGCTCGATACTTTTCATAATGTCTGGACTATGTTCTGTGTTTTTAACCAGCTAAACGCGGGACTCTGACGTGATCTCAGTCTCTTTTCTCCTGCATTCATATCAGACCAGGAAGAAGCATCTTTTAGACGGAAAGAAATGAGAGCTCAGGTGAACCAGCCTCACTGTTGCTTGTAAAGGTCCTCAGGGATGGAATAACACTGATAAAGGGTTGCAAATGTCTCCGTCTATGCATGTTTTAAAAATGTACTTAAGAGGCTTTTGTGTTAAATGGTTAGTTATGATTATAATTGATCTCTTTCTCCACATTGGAGCTTGATCTTCTTGGACTATTGGTGATGTGGTGGACCTTGTTAGAAGTAGGGATTAGGGTAGATTAGTCTCTTTTTGGATGGTTTTGTTGTATTGATGTGCAGGTATGTATTTTCTTTTATTTGGGGGGGGTAGTTGTATCTGTATTTCATTCTGTGTTTGCGTCCCTTTTTGATAAGCTTTTAGCTTCCTGGGGTGTCCCACTTCACATAGTATATTTAACAGAAGGAAATAGAAGAGTTTGTGGTTTTAACTGACGTGTTAATAAAACTGAATTGAACAAAATATTCAAATATTTTCATTTGCATCGCCCTCAGTTTTATGTCCTAACGTCTCCTCTAACGTAACTGAATGGGAATTTAGTTTCTAGTAAGATAAGCGGGACATGAAAGTCTCGTAAACTTTTATGATACTAACTGCCTACAAGGAAACGGTTGATTTCATTATCTGGGCTGTTTTGAATCAGCTGGAATACATCTGTCTGTTCAGCAGGGAAACAGTTAAACCTGCAGGACGGTGGTCCTCCAGGTCCAGGGCTCCTCACCAAAAACAATGAACTTGTTGGGGGGGGGGGGGGGGACTTACTTAATTCAACAGTGGACATTGGTCGCTTACCCAAATGATTTGCTTTTGGCAGTGTGACTAAATTTATCACTTTTCCCCAAAACTATCCAATAACCTTTACTCCAGAACCATTCAGTCACTTACACATAGGGTTGCAAAATTCCTGGAATTTTCAAAGTTGGAAACTTTCCATTGGAATTAACAGGAAATGTACAAAATTGAAGGTTTGTTCCCTTTCCAGAGAACTTGAATATACACTATATTGCCAAAAGTATTTGCTCCCCATCCAGATGATGGAATCAGGTGTTCCATCACTTCCACAGGTGCATAAATGAAGCAGCTCGGCATGCAGACTGTTTCTACAAATGTGTGAAAGAATGTGTCGCTCTCAGGAATCAGTGAGTTCCAGCGTGGAACTGTGATAGGATGCCACCTGTGCAACAATCCAGTGGTGAAGTTTCCTCCTAAATATTCCACAGTCAGCTGTCAGCTGGATTATAAGAACATGGAAGTGTTTGGGAACGACAGCAGCTCAGCCATGAAGTGTTCGTCCACGTAAGCTGATGGAGCGGGTCAGTGATGCTGAGGCTCATAGTGAGAAGAGGTGGCCAACTTTCTGCAGAGTCAATCACTCCAGACCTCCAACCTTCATGTGGCCTTCAGATCAGATCAAGAACAGTGACAGAGAGCTTCATGGAATGGGTTTCCATGGCGACCAGCTGCATCCATCCATCCATCACCAAGTGCGATGCAAAGCGTGGATGCAGTGGTGGAAAGCAGCCGCCACTGGACTCTAGAGCAGTGGAGGCGTTCTCTGGAGGACCAATCACGCTTCTCCATCTGCAATCTGATGGAGGAGTCTGGTTTGGTGGTTGCCAGGACAACGGTAACTTGTCTGACTGCATTGTGCCAAGTGTAAAGTTTGGTGGAGGGGGATTATGGTGTGGGGGTGTTTTCAGGAGCTGGGCTTGGCCCCTTAGTTCCAGTTTGGTGGAGGGGATTATGGTGTGGGGGTGTTTCAGGAGCTGGGCTTGGCCCCTTAGTTCCAGTGAAAGGAACTCTGAATGCTTCAGCATACCAAGACATTCTGGACAATTCCATGTCCCAACTTTGTGGGACCAGTTTGGAGCTGGCCCCTTCCTCTTCCAACATGACTGTGCACCACAAAGCAGGTCCATGAAGACCTGGATGCAGAGTCTGGTGTGGAGGAACTGGACTGGCCTGCACAGAGTCCTGACCTCAACCCCATAGAACAGCTTTGGGATGAATCAGAG